>JAQFYZ010000982.1:0-29410 GCA_034695085.1 Cylindroiulus punctatus
AGGAAGCAAATGTGTTGCAGACGCTATTTTTCTGGTAAGGATTTCTAATACACATCATCTTTAAAAATTGCAACAATATAAAATTTCTTTTACATTGTTGCAACGTCGTATGATATATTTTTTTTAGTCTAAAATTAGATCTTTTGGAGATGTTTTTTTTTAAAATTTAATAATCTGTGAATTACAAGCTATTTTACCTAGTTTGGTAATTAAAATGAATATTTTATCTAAAAGATTCATCGAAAACTGTATTTGAAATGGGAATGTGTTTTCTTATTATTAATATTGATAAATTAATAACTGCGTCTTGTTGACAACTGTGACAATGGGTTTTTATCACATTTTGAGAACTGCTTGAATGAATTGCGAAAAATATTCATAGCATGAATTACAATTGTAGATATTAGAATTAAAGGGGAATTTGAATTAAACTCGGAAATATTTTAAATGGCTGTGTTTTTTTTAAAAAAAAATGCATTATGAGAATGCCAATCTGTTTATACGAGTAGTTTGCATAAATTTCACGAATTTGATATTCTGAATTAAAACCGGTGCTTGGGATGAATCTGAATGTAATGTTTATTTATAAATCGAGTCAAAATGGTGCTATTGCACACAAACTATTTGTCTAAAAATTGAAAAATTCGTTTTAGTTGGCTGTCTCCAATATTAAAAAAGGGTTTCAAGAAGAATCTTGGACCAGACGACTTCTTCGTTCCTCCAAAAAACGATCAAGCTTTAAACGTTTATCAGGATTTGCAACAGTAGGTCATTTTCAATTAATATCCAATAATTTTCTTAGTATCTTCTTCAGTTTAAATTCTCGTTCAAAGATCATTGATCATTTTCCATCGTAATCAGCAACTTACATTTTTTGTGAAAAATACAGACTGATCATACAATTCTACTCTCATTCCCAACAAACTCTCATTAAAAACAATTAGTTTCTAATTGACATATGTGGGTTTATAGGATAAACCAATATTAAAATATGTTTCTTGAAATTCTAGCAGTTTTTTAAAATTAAATGTTACAATGAGGGAGGGGCTTTATGACCAGCTTGTATTTTCGAGCGTTTTTGAATAATCCAATAAATCAAAATGTTCGATGAAATTCGTTTTGTGTAGATCATGGGAAAAGGAACTGCTCAAGGAAAATGAACTTTACAAACCAAGTCTTAGAAAGGCCATTTGGAACATAACATGGAAAAAGCTGTTAATTTGTGGGGTTGTCTACTTCTGCAAGGTAGAACTTAGGAAAAATTACTAAAGAGGACGGTAATAACTTATAATGTAACAACTTCGTGTTTTTCTGGGCAGTTTTATGTCCTCGGTGCCATCAACGTGGCCTGCATGGGCCTAATTATCCGCTCCATTGAAAATGGCAATTCAGGCGGATCCGAAATTTACATTTATGCTTTTCTGGTCATTTCAACGTTTGGACTTGGGCTGATCATGATCCATCAAATGATGTTTTATATCGAAAGGCTCGGGATGAGAATGCGAATATCGTGCTGTTCGATGGTTTATAGAAAAGTAGGTGAAATTAGGCTTTGCATAGATGGCATCAGCAGTGCCAACATATATTGCAATATATTGCAAAATATATATATCCAATATACAGTTGTGTATATCAATGTTACCTTCAATGTTAAATTTTCAGAGTAATTTCCCTTGTTAGTCAAATGCATGAAATAAAACCCTTATCCAGAATTTCTTCCTTGTAATTAAAGGCTTTAATTAATATGTTGTAATGATAACAAACAAACAAAATAACATACCAGTAATTGGGGTGCGCAGAATAGCTTTGCTCACTACGTGGAAGATCCTGTCCTTCCTGGATATTTTAATTTAATATTCGCTCCAAAATTCGTTTCACCCCTGCGCACCTGAAATCTGCACAAAATAAAACTCAAAAAAATAAAAATAACATGACAAAATGCCCTTCTTTTATACTAAGCAACTAAGTTAAAAAATGCATGTACATGTTTTGGTGCACTTGGAGCAGGGCATATGTGTGAATATGTATTTTTACTTGTTTGCTTGCTGTAATTTGACAATTTAACATTGAAGACATTGATCTTTATGGCCACCACATCAAAGAACTGCTTTAACATTGTTTGCTTTTGTCAGCTTTCCTTACCAAATTCGAGCTTTATTCAAATTCAGGTTTACATTCATTAAAATTAATGACTAAATTCAAGTAGTGCGTCTCGCTACATCACACTGGCTTCTGTTAATGTGCTTACCATAAATCGCCAGTAGAACTTGAAAGCCATTAGATATAATTAATAACCCGTGAAAAAAGGTAAATCATCCTCCAACAATAGAAGCTGAAGACCAGTAAAAGTATGTAATAAAACTAATATTGCATTGTTTGGCCAATTAAGGCCCTGAGACTGTCCAAAGCGTTAATGGCGACGACCACAGCTGGAAAGTTTTTCAACATCGTGGCAGGAGATGTCTTAAGATTTGACCAGGTGTCCTTAATAAACCTATACTTGTAATGGAATTGGCAACCAAATTATTTTCAGATAAGTCAACTTTCGAATCTACTTTTAGCTCACCCTGTATTCTCTGAGCATCTGGATAGAGCCAGTTGCTTCAGTGTTGGTCGTTGCTTACCTGTACCCCATGTACGGATTTCCGGTTCTGCCAGGGGTGGGCATTTTGTACATAAATGCCATAATCCAAGTGCTCCAAGGAAGACTTTTCGCCAAACTAAGGTTACTTACATGTATCGATGCAATGCTTTGCATAATTTTTGTGCGTTTTTCTAAACTTTTGCAAATTTAGGATGAAAAAATCCATGGCCACAGATGAACGCCTGAAAATCGTAAATGGAATTTTGTCAGATATGAAGGCCATCAAAATGTACTCCTGGGAAGTTCCCTTCGCCAACCTCATAAAGAAAGTCAGAAGGTGACAGGCTTAAACTCAAACAATTGAATAATTAAGAGCTTAATACGTTTTTACTCAAATTTGATTTTTCTGCATAGGCAAGAATTGAAAGTAATTGCAGCCACAATGGCTCTCAGGACCTTCAACATGATGGTTTACATTTCTGGATCAAAGCTGCCCCTTTTCCTGGCCATTTTAACAGCGTTTTATATGGGCCAGGAAATCAGGGCCGAAATGGTGTTTGTGACCTATGCCCTCTACAATATCCTAAAGTTAAATCTGATGTACATTTTCCCAAATGGTGTGCAAAAAGTGGCGGAGGTGTTAGTTTCCATACGTAGGCTTCAGGTAATAGAAATTCATCATAGGGCCTTGCAGACTTTGAAAAACAAATAAAATATACTTTTATCACTTTCAAAAGACTATTTTGCTAATGGAAGAAAAGAAGCAGACTACCAGCATCCGCCATCTTGAGATATCCAAACAGGAAGGAAACAGTCTGGTTATCAACGACCTTACTGCAGCCTGGGGAAAGGTAAAAATGACAGAATTTAAAAAAACTTTTGCATCCTTTTCAAGGTATTTGACAGATTGGGAGTTTTTGTTTTAGGAGGATTCTCGGTTTCGTCTTAATGGAATTTCACTTAATTTGCCCAACGGGTCATTGTGCTTCGTGACCGGATCAGTTGGTTCAGGAAAAGTAATTATAATGATCAGAGGATCAGAATTTCACTTACTAAAAATATTTTTTTAAATATTTGCCTGTATTGTGTATTATACCCTGCTACGCCATAGACATAATGAAGTGGGCTTCTCCTAACGGCTCGGGGGCTGCCATTGATTGCCTTGACGTATATGCAGAAAATAAAGAAATCATTTTTAAGCTAAGTTAGGCACACAAAAAAAAAAACAAAAAAAAAACACCATAAAAAGTGGTAAATAGGATGGTATACTAGACAAGTATGGTTGAAATAAAAATTTTATTTTTGCACATTTGGAGCATGGCATAATGTAAAGTATATCATGGTTTTCAATAGCTTTTGGTCAACATTTGATACTTTCTTAGGGGATTTCCAAGGGTTATGGGAAATTCAAGCTATGGGAAATTCAAACTAACTTTTAGAATCCTAAACATAAATGTATAATTTTTGTTCATAGTCTTCGCTGTTGCTGGCCATATTAGGAGAAATGCTGCACAGAAATGGAAATGCCACAGTAAGGGGCAGAATTGCCTATGTGGCCCAAGAACCCTGGTTATTCCCAGCAACCATCAGAAAAAACATAGTGTTTTCTTTGCCCTTTGACGAAAAACGTTATCGACAGGTTCTTGAAGCATGCGCCTTACTCGAGGTAATTCATGGGCAAAAATGAAAACGAACAGATTTGTAAGTTACTGCTTCAATAATTTTGTCTATCGTAGGATCTGAACAACTTTCCTGAAGGGGACAGCAGTCAAGTTGGTGACAAGGGTGTGACTTTGAGTGGGGGGCAGAAAGCCAGAATTCATCTAGCAAGGTGCATAAAACCATAAACTAGCATCACATATTATGATCATTTGTTTGGAATCCTTTCTGAAACACCCCACAAAATTAGCAAATATAGACTCATATTACAAAAAGACTTTCGCCTGGAAACCATTCATCAATAACTTTTCAACATGGATCCCAAACTGAAATTTACGAAATTTGTGGCAAATAAGGTGTGGCTAGAAACTCAGTAGTTGACACTACCCAAAAATATCGAGTTTTTAAATCATTTTGCCATCCAGTCTACTAATTCTGAGAAAACCATTGAGCTTCAAGTTGCTTTTTATGAAGATGGAGTTAATTTCACTTCACGCAAACTGCCATCATTGCATCAGTATTTGCACAACCCAAAAATGTTAAATGCACATGTACATCAATTACATGTGCATGCATGTTGTCAATTATGACCTATGTCAGTCATAGTGATCTACACAAACGTTAAAAATTTACTGAGGTATGTTGGGTTTCCAAGCGTTAGAGGCACCCTGTAGAGCATGAGCACATCTGCATTTACACGTATTTAAAATTAACTTCTCACGAAATTTAACCATAAATTATTCAGAGCAATGTATCACGACGCAGATGTTTACTTAATGGACGATTGCTTGAGTGCAGTAGATGCCAGAGTTGGAAATCATCTTTTCAATAGGTAACATAACTCAATGTAACCTACCTAAAATGATGATGCGATGTAAACTGACAATGTTGGTGTATGTTTTCCAGCTGCATCAACGGTTTTGTGAAAAGTAGTTTGAGAGTTTTGGTTACTCACCAACTGCAGCACATCACGCCAGATTCCCATGTGGTCGTCATGAAAAGTGTAAGGTGCAACCCATCAACTTCACCTGCGGAGTGAAGTGGGTATTAATTTGATTATCTCTCAGGGAAAAATTCTGAAACAAGGTGATTACAACACGATCAAGAACGTAGAAAACAAGGACAAGTCTGAAGAAAACAGCAACTCCCTGGACATCTTAGCTCAAGGGACTTTCTCCTTGGACTCGATGGACTTGGAAGGAATTGAAGTAAAAGATCAAGACGAAGATGTAAGTCAAACCCTTTGCTTTCAAAACGTTTATCACATGCTGATGTCATTTTTTCATAACTTGCAGGAAGATGATTTAAAGGACTTGACCAAGTCCAAAGACTACTTGGAGGAGGGGTACTTAGTGGGCGTTAGCCTCAAGGCCTACATGACTTATTTCAAGTCAGCCCACACTTATTTCACAATGTTGCTATTCGTCATAGTCAACTTTGCGGCCCAACTTATTTCCATAAGCTACGAATTATGGTTGTCCATATGGACTCAAGCAGAAGCTGATTACGACCCTAGTGAATTTGAATCCTTTGCAATCAATTCGACGTTGAGAAACGAATCTGCAATTTCGTCCTTCAATCCAAACGTCTATCTTCGAATATTCAACTATGACCTAACGTCGTCCTATGACGCCTTTATGGTGTTTACTTATATAACCATAGCCCTCTTGGTGGTCACTCTAATTCGGACGGCTATGTTTTTCGCCTTCACCATCAAGGCATCAGCAGTCATTCACAAAAGACTGATCCGTGCAGTATTGAAGTCAAAAATGTCATTTTTCAACACGAATCCACTGGGTTAGTCGCTTGTAATGATTGGACTTACAACAGATTAGACCCTGCTCTGCAGTAGATAGTGAGAAAGTCTCCTAACTGCTCATAGGCTGGCTGCTGGGTTAGCTTAGGCTAGATCAAATACAACTAAAAACCTGCAAGGACAGATGTCAGTCTTGTGTACATGTCAACTTCTTCTAAAATCTTCTGCATATTTGGAGCAGGGTCTAATATGTAGTATATCAAAACATTGGAAATAGTTCTAACTGACAATTTAACACATCTCAACTGTTTTTTTAATCGTTGCGTTCATCAGGGCGCATCATAAATCGATTTTCCAAAGACATGGAGGCCATTGATGACATTTTGCCACCAGCTCTTTATGATGAGATCGTGGTAAGTATTCAAAATTTCGTTAGATTTTAGAAGAAGTCGTTTTGGAGAATTGGGCTTGGGAACACCGCGTTGTACTGCAGCAAACTATCAGGGCCCAGAACTGCAGAGTGCCCTCAGAAGATAAGTAGGTGGGCATCTCATTTGCATATTTCTTGAACCAAGGCCCAATGAATTCTATCAGGGTTTCTTCAGGGCCCTCTAAACCACGACAAAGTTTCTATTTCAGAGCATTACGTCTATTACGAAGAAAGGTCACTTACAAGGTTTTAAATTGTAATGTAAATGTTACATTGACTTCCCTTCTTCAGGGATCTTAAAACCATTCATACACCCTGTTTGAAAGTTATTTGGAAAGTCTTGCATGCATTTTCAATATTTTCCAGGAAATGTCTACATTGCTTGAAGTTGTATCAATCGTCATCTATGTGGACTATTGGCTGGGGATACCTTCAGCCGTTCTGGCATGTGTATTTGTCTTCATTTGCACATGTTACTGGAGAACATCCAGTTTCATCAAGAGGATCGAAGCAGTCAGTAAGTTTTGGACAACCAAGCTGTGGCCATTTCAACATAGTAATAGTCATTGAATTTCTATCCCTGAACTTCTTGCATGTTTTCCAGAGAGGAGTCCTGTGTTCACCCTGATGAGCAACTCCATCCAAGGTCAAGTGACCATCAGGGCCCACAAAGCTGAAGCTGTGCTGTCCAAGGAGTTCGATGGCCACCAAGACTCCCACACAACGGCCTGGTTCCTGTTCTTGGGCCTGACAAGATGGTTCTCAATCTGGATGGAGACACTGGTTTTGGTATTCATCACAGTCATTTTACTGTCCATGATAGCTGTTGATGGAAGTAAGTGCAAAGGGTTTCATCAAGCTGACGTAGATTTCAATCTTCAACATCAAAAGCTTGCGTTTTCAGGATTTACCGGAAGTGAAATTGGTTTGCTTGTTACGCTGGTAACAAGGTTGTCAAGTTCTTTGCAGTGGGGAATCAAGCAGGCTGCTGAAGCAGAAACCCAGGTTTGTAAGCGTCCATTTTGTAACGCAAATAAAGTTATTTTTGCTGACAAACACATTCGCTTTTTAAAGATAACTAGTGTTGAAAGAGTCAGCGAGTACAGCAACCTGCCTGCTGAAGACGGCTATGACAGAAACATGCCAGAAACAGTGGTCAAGGACTGGCCCAAGTATGGTCAGATTAAATTCACCAAAGTTTCGCTGTCTTACTCAGCACGTGACCCACCTGTGCTCAAGGGATTGAACTTTACAATCCAACCTGGGGAAAAGGTACGATTATTTTGGTATACAAAATGGTAAATGCTGGTAATGTTCATTAGACTGGCATGCTATGAATCAATGTTTTTTCTCTGCAGATTGGTATTGTGGGTAGGACTGGTGCAGGAAAGAGTTCCCTAATCACAGCCCTGTTCCGTCTTTCTGACTTGGAAGGTGACATCGAAATCGATGGTGTTAACACTGCATCTGTGCCTTTGCCATCCCTCAGAAGAGCATTCTCCATCATACCACAGGTGCCCATACATTGACATTGATGTAAATGTGTTGGGGCTGTTGATGTTAACATCCCATTTTTGTTTCCAGGACCCTGTACTTTTTGTAGGCACCATTCGCCACAACCTGGACCCATTTTCAGAACACACCGACGATGTGCTCTGGCAGGCCCTGGAGGAAGTTCAGATCAAGGAGGCTGTCCAGAGCATGGACAAAGGGCTTAATGCAGTCGTTTCTGAAGGAGGGTCAAATTTCAGCGTCGGGCAAAGGCAACTCCTGTGCCTGTCCAGAGCAATCTTGAGAAACAGTAAAATCATCTTGCTCGATGAAGCCACTTCTAACATTGACAAAACGTAAGGCGGCCATTTTGAATCCACCATTTTGTTTTTTAATAAACTGCTTATCATGACTTTCGTTTGTACCGATGCAGGAGTGACGAAATAGTCCAGAATGTGCTGAGAAAACGCTTCAGCAACTGCACCATTCTGATCATTGCACACCGTCTCGATACCATCATGGATTGTGACAAAGTCATGGTAACTCAACATATTTACTCAGTGTAATGGCTTGTCCTAAAGCATGTCTATCTGATCATACTGCAGTGGTAACTGGTGAAACTTTATAACTAGGTGATGCATGAAGGTCAGCTTATTGAATTTGATGAGCCATTCACCCTTCTTCAAGATGAACTAACAGCATTCAGCAAACTTGTGAATCAAACCGGGAAAGTTGCAGCATCCAGACTCATGAGCATTGCCCAGATGCACCATCTGTACATGAGAGATCAAGCCAAGATTGTTCCAAAAACTAAGTTGTAGGCATTCTTCAGATAATCGCACCCATATCAAACTTGATCATTGGAGCGCATTTTCTGTTTGTAACAGAATTACAAACAAATCAATAAATATACAGTATGTTAAAGATACCAAATCATTTTGTCGTGCGCTTCCTTATACAGTAAATGGATGGGATTAAAAGGGAAAAAATGATGATTTATGTAATTTAAAGAAGGCGATGTTCAGAATATTATGTTTACATGCAATATTTACCTCATCGTAAATTAAGATCCCCTACAACGAGACACTAGTCACCTGCTGAGGCGCCTTGAATGAAACCACCCCTTGTCGTACATGTGTCTCAAGTCGAGTATCCTAAACTCAACTTAAGGTAAGTGCATCAGGTTTCCACGCATAAATTACATCATAACGCAGCACATAGCCACTGTCAATGAAGGATATACGTAAATATGTTAGCGTTCATGTAGTTTGCAGAGTGCTCATCTGCCTTGATTGCTTATAACCTTTTAGTTAATCCATGTATAAATAAGTTAACCATTTCATAGTTAAAGTTGTGTGCCATTCGATAGGCAAAATTAAGAAATAGAATACTTATTATTGGAATTAAGTCAATGCTTTGCACTCACCCACTGGCTAAACAACAAAAGCAGTTTGCATTATTAAGCTACCTTTTTAAGTTCAACTACTTGAATTGCCCACAAATCAACATTAACTGTATAGTACCCTACTACTGTATATAGTGTCTTATAAAGAATCGCTAAAAATGTAAAACTTACGGATTTCGCCATTTCAATGCAAGTAAAATTAAACAAAATGTGGTACCTGCTTTTATAAATGGAAATAAGAGTTTAAGCAAAAAATATTTTATTTTGTGAAGCTAAGCCAGCTAACTCACAAACTATGATACATGTGCGCTGTACATATTCCTCGGATTTAAATAAATATTGGCAATTATTTGGCAAATAATTTAACAGTAAAACAAGACTAAAAGAGAAAGCAATTAAAGGCTAGGTACAAAAAGGTTTACTAGATCCTGGTGTTTTGTATAAGTGATGCATTTGAGCGAGATTCATAAGTTGGGAAGATGCAGACTTTCCAGTTTGATCAACAAGATTTTTAAATGCCGAACGCTCCTGTTGCAGCAATACGAACGGTTCGTCAAACTCAATTAGATGACCCTCGTCCATTATCTAAATTATGCAAATTTTGTAGTAAATGAAAATAACGTTAATTTTCAAGTGGATCATTAAATTCATTCTTACCATAACTTTGTCGCAATCAATGATAGTATCCAGACGATGCGCAATTATTAGTATGGTGCAATCGGAAAAACGCTTTCTCAACACGCTTTGAATAATTGTATCACATCTAAAATCAAAATTGTTAACCTTTTCATCTCCTCTTAGCCATGGTATGTATTGCATGTACTGTATGTAACCCTCGACCCTCCCCATGTTACTACATCATAATCGAAGGCATTTGCCTGCAAGACTTGAATTTTCAGATTAGATTTTCATTTGCAAACCTTCTCATTTGCATATTTCTTGGATCTATCGATGGTTTACTGCACAGATACATGTATTTAAAGTCCAATTTTTCAAATTGTTCAGAATCACGACTCAGTATGTATATGTCCTTAGATTGCTTTTATCATTGCAAATAAAACTCAATCAAATGCATCCTAGAATTTGACATACAACATTGGTGCTCCGACCAAAGGTATATGTAAAAGATTTACATTATGCAAATTAAAATTACAAAATGGAGACACAATGTGTGTGCATGCCAATCAGTGATCTTACTGGTGGAATTGCAATTATGTTTTGTCACAGCTTCTGCAAAACTTTCTAAATTTGGACATACCTTAACTACGCCAAATGTGATTCAGAATATAGGTCTTTATAAAAAGAATATTAAAAAGATAAATTGGACTTGCAATATATGTGCTTAAAATCATCAGTATCTGAACGTCCCCAAAATTGTACAGTATTTCTTGAAGCCACATAGGACGAGATAAAAATTAATTTAACAAGCTTGAAATAATAAAACCTTACGATTTGTCACAGTTCGACGTCGCCTCGTCGAGTAAAATAATTTTGCTCTTTCTCAAGATGGCTCTGGACAAACACAGCAGCTGTCTTTGGCCAACGCTGAAGTTGGACCCTCCTTCAGAAACCAGTGAGTTCAGGCCATTGTCCAAGCCTTGGACAGTTGCCTTTATCTGGACTTCTTCCAGAGCCTGCCACAAGGTCTCATCAGAGTGCTGGCAGAAGGGATCCAAGTTGTAACGAACGGACCCCACGAACAAAACAGGGTCCTATAATTTAAACATCCAGTTTGAACAAAAGTTAAAATTGACCAAAATTTAATTGCAGTAATATTACCTGAGGGATGATGGAAAAGGCTCTCCTGAGGAACTGCAGAGGAACTGACGTCGTGTTTACGCCATCGATTTCAATATTTCCTTGAATCTCAGCAAGTCGAAACAATGCTGATATCAACGAGCTTTTGCCAGCACCTGTTCGACCAACGACACCAACCTAACAAGAATCCATTGTTGACAATTTGGTTGAGAATTGAACATTTAAAAATCACGACAAAAATACCTTTTCACCACCCTTAATTTCGAATCGAAGATTTTTCAGCACTGCTGGCTCTTGGAGTGAGTAAGAGAGCGATACATCGTCAAATTTTATTGCTCCAAATTGTGGCCAATTTTTGGGCAACTTCGGCATTTTGGTGTCATAGCCATCTTCAGGAGGCAGCTTGCTGTACTCGTCGATTCTTTCAACGCTGGTAATCTTGAATGTCAAAGCACACTTACTGTAACTGCAACGTCATACTGCAACTTACTGTACGTCGTCAATGGTTGACTGACCAAGGAAAATTACCTGGTTTTCTGTCTCTGCAGCTTGCTTCACCCCCCACTGCATGCTGGTGGTCAGTTTGGTAGCCAAGGTGATCAAAAGACCTATTTCACTTCCGGTGAATTCTACGAAGACAAAGACATTCATCACTGGAGTTTTTGTAACAGAAAGTTTTTTCCCACGTAATGATCGATATTCAAACTTACTTTCAGAAGTGATTATCACAGCGATTAGTATGACTGTTATGAAAATCGACAGCAGCGCCTCCATGGACACGGACAAGTATCGCGTGGTGGTCATGTACAAAAACCAAGTCATGGAATGGGAATCCTGATGTTGGTCAAATTCTTCCGCTAAAACATTTTCGGCCTTGTGAGCTCTTATGGTAACTTGACCTTGAATCGAGTTACTCATGAGAGTGAAAACTGGACTTCGTCCTTGGAAAAAAAATATGTAAATTAAAACCACAATGCATTTGTTCCTCGGATGGACGGTGCTCACAAGTGCACTTACTGATCGCCTCAATTCTTTTGATGAAAATGGCGGTCCGAAAATAACACATGCAAATGAACACGAACATGACAACCAGAAATATGATTGGAATTCCCAGCCAAATATCCACGTAGATCACGATTGCAACCACCTCCAGCAACGTTGACATTTCCTGAGAAGATAAAAATAATAAGACAAGGCTAATTCTTTGCGCAGAACAAACGAAAGTTTAATTTTATTTTTGTGCCTTTAATAAAAGTTTGTCATGGACGTGCAATTTCCGAACGAAAGTATAGCCCTACTATTTATCGTTTATTGAAAGTATGAACGGTAGGTTAAACATTCGTTATGGTAAACTAGGCCGAAAAAACGAAAGTTTATGTTAACGTTTGTGCCTTTAATAAATAACGTTTTTTTGCATCGCTGAGTATGTAGTAGGGCTGCAAAGTGTCTAATACAGTGTAGACACTTAGCGCAGCACAACAAAAGTTATAGAAACGAAATTTTAATTTCATTTTTGTGCCTTTTATAAAAGTTTGTTATGGACGTGCAATTTCCTAACGATAGTATAGCCCTACTAGATAGTTACCGATGCAAAATAAACGTTATATAACGTTTATTAAAAGTATGACATTCGTTTTGTTAAACTAGGCCGAAAAAAAACGAAAGTTTAAGTTAACGTGCTTTTAATAAACGTTAAAGAACGTTTATTTTGCATCGCTAAGTATCTAGTAGAAAATTCGTTAGGAAATTTCACGTTCATAACAATCTTTTATTAAAGGCACAAACATGAAATCAAACTTTCGTTGTGCTGCAAAGTGTCTAATCATTATTATTTCAAACGAAAGCCCGGTATTTTAGAGCATGAGAACAACAGTTCTGAATTATGAAAATTTATAACACTAAAAGACATTCATGTTTTGTTATCATCTTAGGGAAGGGTCATAGCCAAAACTATTATTTTGAGCGGCATTTTTTATATAATTCAGACCATAAATGATTTCGTCATAACTGGATCACAAATACTGGATTTGTCTCCACTTAAACTCAGGATGACCTACCGTGATTTCATCAAATAATGCTGCTGGCAAAACATCATCGATGGCTTCCATATCCTTAGAAAATCGATTGACGATTCGCCCTGCATTTTTAAAACATGATTAATTCGTTATTTCAAGATGCATTATACAATATATTTTCGTTCCAAGAAAACACACTTGCCTAGTGGGTTTGCGTTGAAGAAAGCCATTTTCGATCTCAGAACAGCTTTCATCAGCTTGTTGTGGATGGTGGTAGACGCCGCAAAAGTAAACCCGAAAAACATGGATGTCCTGAGAACAGTTATAATCAGAACGGCAATGGTGATATAAACGAACACCATAAAGGCATCGTGAGACGATGAAAGGGTGTAGTTAAACACCCGAATATAACTGGTGGGGAAGTCTGGAGAAGTTTGATTGGGAAATAGGCCGTTTGACGAAGATAATGATAATTCCTTAGCAGCTCTGGATTCTGCTTGAGTCCTGGAAAACATCAACTTTATACAATTGCGCAATAAACACTGACTAAACTCTAAAACATGTGGATGTTACCATATAGTCAGCCATATTTCGTAGCTCATTCCTACCAGCTGAGAAGCAACATTGACCACCAGAAATAACACAATGGGAATCCATGAGCTGACTGATTTGCAATAAGTCCTATACGCGTGCAAACTTGACCCTTCAATGACGACTTCATCAATACTCGGTTTCAGTTTTTGTAATTCTTTTGGGTCTTTATCAATCTGTAAAGGCATCAAAATGAATAAAATCAACGAGAAATTATGAAATCAATTGATAATCTGTTAATCTGATCAGTATTACCTTGGAAGGCTTTTCTTGAAGCTCTTTCACGTCCATTGAATCAAGAGAAAAAATATCTGTGTCCTGATTTTTGACATTAGTTCCCATTTCTTCGTATTTCCCCTGCTTAGAAATTCTCCCCTGAAACATTGGAAATAATTTAGCTAAAGAGAATAAGTTATTTGAATTTTTTGACAGGCGTACAATTGTGTTACCATATTCATGGAGACAACATAAGAGCCAGGTAAAATGTACTGCAGCTGGTGGGTCACTAAAATCCTCAGACTATTACTGATAAGCCCATTTATGCAACTGAAAACGAATGTAACGAAACGTTAAATTTCATGGTGATGTGTTCATGCTACCATCAGCTCAAAATTTTAAGTTTTACTTTTTAAAAATATGGTTCCCAACTCTTGCATCGACTGCAGAAAGACAGTCATCCAGAAGATAAATATCAGCATGGTGATATATTGACCTGGATTGTTAATTAAAATAACATCATTAGGTTAATTTAATAGCTGGAAGAGTTTTTTTAAAATTATTTTGTTGAGAGTTTATCATTCCCATGCAACCTAGCACGAATCAAATCAGATTCTGCAGATGTGATGTTTGTCACATTAACAGTTACATATATGGCATTTAAACGCCCACAATCATTTCACAAGCAATAAACATGTTTACTCGATAACATCCCTTCAGAATACAATTATGAATTTAATTGGAAATCATTAGTGGGCTTCCTATATGCAATTATTCTGACAGGGAATTTAGGTTAATTTTATTGTTGTTAACTATAATACCTTGCTAAATGAATCCTTGCTTTTTGCCCTCCACTTAGAGTCACTCCTTTATCACCGACATGGCTTGCATCACCATCGGGGAAGTGATTAAGATCCTGGAATTGGTATAACGGTTTTTACACTATTAGGATGATTGGCTTCACCGAATTGTTTTGCATTACGTGCCAAAAACCTTCAACCTAGCATATTTGAAAAGTAAACAGTGTTCATTGACTAGTACTTAGAATTTTGAAATACTCTGGCCTGTTGTATGAGTTCGCCACATTCTCTGACTGATTACCAAAAACTGTAGGATTTTAACAAGGCTTTCGACCACTCTATGGAAGTAATTCGAAAAAAATTAATTCTCGTCCAGGTATGAGTTTAAACACAAACATTTTATCACATCACACATCTCTTGAACTGAAATGGTTTAAAATTCGTTCCAACAAATATCTCAGGGCATGAACTTTAGTGTTTTTTGCTATCAATCACCTCAAGCAAGGCACAGGCATCCAAAACTTGACGATAACGTTTCTCGTCAAATGGCAATGAAAACACGATGTTTTTTCTGATGCTGGCCGGAAATAACCATGGTTCTTGTGACACGTAGGCCATTTTGCCATTCAGTGTCGTTGTGCCCTTCCTTGGCAACATTTCCCCGAGTAATGCTAGCAACAGCGAAGACTGGAATCATAAGCAACAATGTTTTCATTACGTTTCTAGTGTGAGCTTGTGTCAAATTTTCAATTGACTGGCTATAATCAAACATGAAACAATTGGATACCTTCCCAGAACCCACTGGTCCAGTGACGAAGCACAACTCGTGATTGCTCAAAGACAAGAATATGTTGCTTAAGAAGAATGATGTCGTCTCCTGAGTCCAAGACACAGTTAGGTCTTGAACGATAACACTGCACAACTCGTTCTGGTTGACATCAATGCAAGTGCTCTCAACTTTGGCCTTTTCTTCCAAATTTAAAATATCCTGTAACATATATCTCCTGTTATACAAAATATCCTGACAACATTACATATCAATTTAGCTAGGCTCGTCTGGCAACATGTTCTCACCTGTATTCTTCTAACAGAAACCAGTGTTTCGGCGACCTTTTGAACCGCATTTGGAAAGGTGAAGGTTAGGTTCAGCTTCAAGATGTTGTAGAGGGCATAGGTCACAAACACCATCTCAGCCCTGATACTCTGTCCCAAGTACAGAGCAGTCAAAACAGCTAGGAACAGAGGAAATTTGGAACCGGAAATGTACACCACCATGTTAAAAACACGCAGAATCATAGTTGATGAGATGATTCGTAGCTCCTGTCTGTAAAACATTCAACCAAAAATTAAGTTATGTCCTCATCAACATGATTTTAATTTAAAATTCAGGAATAATACCTTCTCACTCGCTTGATTACATCTGAGAATGGAGTTTCCCAAGAGTACATTTTGACTGCTTTGATGTCGGACAGGACGCCATTTACAATTTTTAGCCGTTCATCAGTTGCCATGGATTTTTTCATCCTTGTTAAGTATATATTAAGTAGAAAATATATAAGTCAAAAAGTCAAGAATATCTAAACAGGTTCGAAATTTTTGTGAAATTATAGAAATTACCTCAAAGACGAAAACATCTTAGCTTGAAACAGCTGAAACAATGCATTGAGGTAAAGCACTCCTATTCCGGGTAACACAGCCACCCCATACTTGGGGTACAAATAGGCTAAGACTGCCACAGAGCCAATAGGATCGACCCAAACGCCCAATGTATATAAACTCAGCTAGAGACATTAGACACATAGATAATACTCGATTAAAATAAAAGCTCGTACTACAGATTAGACCCAACTCCGCCACACCCGATATGAGAAAGTGGGCTTCTCCTAACAACTCGTTGGCATTATTGAAAATAATGAATTAAGACCTTAAGGCTGATCGAAAGGGCCATTGAAAACGCGTGGTAATTTTCGGACACATTTCATAATATTTCCATCATGCAAAACCATGCAAAATTTGTTCCATACGTTTGCTTTAATAAATAAATAAAGACGCTCAAAATCTTGCCTACCTTGTAAAATGTGTCGTCCACTAATGACACTTTTTGTTCCTTTTTCGGCGAATTACGCCCTTCATTATTAAAACAATTAAATAAAAATGGGAAAATTCGCTTATGCAAAGGTCGTCATCAAATGACGCAAAGGTCACGCTTGCTTTTTTTGATGACGTACGCGATTTTTTCTCATTTTTATTTATTTTGTTCAATAATGAAGGGCGTAATTCGCCGAAAAAAGGAACAAAAAGTGTCACTAGTGGACGACACATTCTACAAGGTAGGCAAGATTTTGAGCGTCTTTATTTATTTATTAAAGCAAACGTATGGAACAAATTTTGCATGGTTTTGCATGGTGTCCGAAAATGACCACGCTTTTTCAATGGACCTTTCGTTCAGCCTTAAGCTGTCTTAGATTAGGGTTGGTTAAACCAAAAAAAAAACATGAAAAGGACTAAGAAAATTATCATTGTTGTATACTAAGCAAGTACGGTTTAGATCACCTGCTTGGCATATAAATATTTATGCACAGTTGGAGCATAATCTAATCTGTAATGTCCAAATATAAGATGACATCAATGAGCTTTGACCATTTTCAGAACCCTTACCTGGTCGAATTTGGCGACATCTCCAGCTATGATGTTGAAGAGTTTTCCAGCAGATGCCGATGCCATTAATGATTTCGATAAACGCAAGGCCTGAAATTATGAGAATATTCACATTTTAAAATTTGCAACCCCTTAACAAGCATTTGTTCATGAAGCACTTACTTTTCGAAATACCATGGAGCAACAAGCCACTCTCATTCTCATATTGATCCGTTCAACTTTCAAACCTACGTTGTGTATCAGTAGGAAACTTATCGTAAACGACGTGATTAGGCAGAGTACATAAATTATCATTTTGCTGTCGTATTTATCCCCGCATTCTATTGTGCGAATGATCAGACTCATGCAGAAGACGTTGATGCTGGCCAATACAAAAAACTAATACAGAACGAGAATCTATATCAGGTCTTTACAAACGATGGAAGATAAAATTCAAGTTTCGATAATCATGTTTGGTCTTACCCTAATGAAATACAGAAATCCTAAAAAAATTAGCTTTCTTCCAACGAAGTTCCAAATGGCCAGCTTTAGACTTGGCTTTTGGCTGTTGTCCTCCCTCTCTTGTTGATGGTCCCATTCCCTATAATCATTGCATTTCAATAACTTAGTGAATAAACTTGCAGGTATACATGTGTAGTATGTATGCAGAAGCTTTGTATGCAGAAGTTTTGTCAGTCTTCAGAAAGTTTAATAAGTATAATGCACTGCAGTACATGTATTATGCTCACCGTTATCAGCATTAATCATATTATCAAATAAAACAATTTAACTATCGAAATGGTTTGAACTCATTTTTTCAGTGAAGCTATTCCATCTTTCCAGATTTTTCCAACCATGTTAAATTTTGAAAAAAAATCCTTACCTTTGCAATTGATGATACACCACGTTTGCTTCATCCTTTTGCAATGGTTTGTATAAATCCTCTGCTTGAAGACTCTTCTTGAATCCCTTTATCATCAGCTTGCGCAGCCACCTGAATCACAAATTCACATTAAAGGTCTTAGCAATATCCCAAAACCCAAAATTGTATATAGTGCTTGAATGTTTTCGGCTACAAAGTTATGGATTTCTTTACCAAAACGACCAACGAGAAATAAAATTAGCATCTTCATATGGGTTGCGTTGGCTTAGAATTGTTACTGTTTCGTCCATGCCTAAGAAACGAGTTAACCGTTCGTTAAGATCCCAAGATATCGTTTCATCAAACGTCTATCGAATATATAGGCTCTGATACTGTTTTTTTCCAACTTCGCTTCATTACCCTTTTGGAAAAACGCTTTTCGCAATAAAGGTGTAATTATCGGTCGTAATAGACCTGCTTATTTTACCCGAAGGCGTACGTCCATAGTAGGCAATTAAATCCCTTAATTGTCCATTTGATAAATGAGAAAACAAACAGGAAATTGATAAGTGCATGTAAGGTTCATAACAAGATAACTACACGTATATCATGCAACGAGACGTTGCATAAATGAAAGGAAGATAAGCCAGTTTAAATATGATAATTGTGAGTCGAAATACTGACACTTATTTTAGAGAATGTTGCTGATAATTAACCACGACCCACTGTGCAATGAGGATGGTACTCATGCCTATGGAAGTTAATTGTCATTATTTCCAGAATGATGGTTCCAGATGAAATCCACTGAACCAAATCTTCTGAAGGCTTCACATAACATGGTATGGTAGATATGTACAGATTTTGATTAAAGTGAACACTTACATCATTGGATTTAGGATAAAAAAATTGAATGACGATCTTTTAGAACACGTGTTATTTGCCAAATCTATTTCTGCAAAGTTAACTTGAGCTATTTGCTTGAACGCTTCAGATATTCCACAGATCCTGGTAGGGAATCCCGAAAATATGTAAGGACGATGCACCTTGCTGAAATATCAGCAACAATTTCCATAAATTTTGCAGGTCGTTTACTACATAATATTCGGCGATACCATCATCAAAACGGTTAACCAATATGCAATTTTAGGGAGTGATTAATTTCTGTTTCAGGAACAGTATTGCATTAGTCCACGCTATCAGCGATTACAAACTCCAACTTTACACAACTACCTAATGGCCCATGACGCTTAGGACAGTTATTAATCTCGTAAATTTTATGCAAAATCATAAAACCGTGACTGCCATAATGCGAGTGTACTGACTGTAAAGGGTGCGGCCGAAGTCATTAAATGATTTAAATTTGGTGCAGCTTCAGCATTTTATATGGTGACTGGTCAAGAAGAGTAAATTGCAATTTGGTACCCATGTATGTAAACACTTTGAAGTGTTCAAGTCAATTTTTCTAACATATAGTTTGTGTCTTGCATATCTCATGGTAAATCTAAGCCTAACCGCAAATAAACACCTAATATTTTTTGATAAAATTATGTGAATTTTGGCCCATCACATTCGTATCTATGTGCACTTCGAAAATCAGTCATAAAATTATAAGAAATATAAGAATAAAGTTGTCATGCGCTGTGTATATTTTTCATAGAAAAACTTACTAATTTTCTTAAATCTAACCATACATGTATATAGATCCCAATGTTTAGTTTACTTTTATAACACTTCATTACTATACATTGTGCCCCTTACATATTCAACTATTAAATTATTATCATCCAGTGTAATATGCTGTCCACGTCCATGTAATCTATATATAAAAAAGAGACAATGTGACTGACTGACTGACAGACAATCATCGCACAGCCCAAACCGTAAGGGCTAGAACCATTAAATTTTGCATGTACCTGCCTTGGGTGCCAAACCCAAGGAAAGTACAAAGAAAGGATTTTTTCGTAGACCCCCTCGAAGGGGTTTTAAAAGAGGGGTAATTATATCTCCCAATCCGTTGGGACTACAACATTTACACTTTCCATGTGTTTTCGTTTGGTGCCAAAAACATTTCTGACAAAGTGTTTTTTCGTATACCCACTCTCGCAAAGGGGTTAAAAAAGAGGGTGGATAAATACATCTTCCAAACCGTTAGGACTACACCCTTAAAATTTTGCTGGCATGTACCTTAGGTTCCAAGAACCTTGATGTTTCTTAATTCTTACTTATTACCCCCGCTAAGGGGTTAAACAGAGGGGTGGGTGAATACATCTCCCAAACCGTTAGGACTACATCTTTGAAATTTTGCTGGCATGTACATGTACCTTAGGTTCCAAGAACCTTGATAGCAAAGTGTTTTCTTTCGTATTAAACCCGCTAAGGGGTTAAACAGAAGGGTGGGTAAATACATCTCCCAAACTGCATGCAAACGAAGTTGCACGTCCGGGTGCCTCTTGTAATGACTAAATTATTCATTGTTCATTTCTTACATAGATTGTGTAACATATACTGCATTAAACTTTAGTGTCATGTAATTGCAATGACAGTGAAGTTCATTTCGCCAGCATTACCTGTACATCAATGGATGAATACTTAATTATGTACAGTATGAAGACAGGACCTTATTTGAAAGTTTGCTTACATAAATTCTATTTAAGTAATTATGTAATTTTAGAGATGACATATGACAGTTTGCAAAGTTGTACAAGTTAACGTGCATAACCGAACGTAAAAATCTTTTGGTGTATGAAATATCGTGCAAGATTAATTACCTGTACATCAATGAATAAATACTCAATTATGTATGTATTTACAGTTGTCACTTTCCATGCTGTTGTAGGCGTTCAATCATCAAGCCAATTATTCATTTAATGAAATTATCGATGACTAATTTAGAAATTTGGAGGAAATGTGGTTAATTTTTGGTCACCATACAAGTATCGTTATGTAACAGTTACATGTACATAATCAGAATTTTCCAGAAATTTTCACTGCCTATGTACTGTACATGCATGTAGACAAGGAACTAACAGATCGAAACGTGTCTATTGGGTTGCTTTGAAATGCCACTTTAACATTTAATTGCAAAACTATAAACTGAATTTGATGCAACTTATCCATAATTCGCACAATAATAGAAATCCATACAATATTGCTAACAACACGCTTTTACTGTACTTAAACTGCATGTTTAGAAGAGTGATTAATTACATGTACAGGTATATGTAGGTAACAAAACATCTAAGGAATAACCATCGAATTACGATTATGTAAACACCTGTAAGTCTTCAATGAGACTATTAAAATAATCTTAATGCCAAGGTTACTTCAGTTTTATTATGCATTCTGATAAGCTAGATAGACTTTTACCTAAAATAAAAATGATAAGAGTTGAATAACTACGTTTTTATACGTGAAAATTAAAAATTGGGTGTTTAATTTGTAGCCTCTTCACGCATACAGTATTCATGCATGGCACTCACATGGGTTCATAGCGTATAATCATGTTAAGGTTGCCAATTTCAATCAGAAATTTACATAATAGTCATTAAATTGATGTTTATTGTCTTACAGTATATTCAGTGTCGAGGTCGCAAGAGTTGTTTAGAAAATTAAACGCAAAACAATTAAAACTTACCAATCCATTACAATTCGAAGAACCAAAAACATAATTGATTGGTAACATTAACTTACATGTAAATGCATGATAATGGATGGTAAATATTTAAAGATGTATTACCTCTTAAGCTCCCTGGTGGCCTGGATGCGTCTCCGCCACAGTTTGCCACCTATAAAAATGTATCCAAAAGGGTATATTTAACTGTTATCTCTTTGGAATAACTACTATCAATCGTAGTAACATTTCAATTACTCTCATTAGCCCTCATTACTCATTGCTAAATACTAAAATCAGTTCGGCATAACGTATCTAGATTTGGCAATAAAATACTTTTATTTCCATTAACTAAAGCCGCCTTATCCGCATCTTATTGCTTACCACAGCGTATTGAGAACGTACACCTGTACGCATCATATAAAACACATGCATAATTAGTGCTTCACATCAAATAGCATGTTGGGGAAAATGCACTGGGGCCATCTATAATAAAAAAAATTGGGAATTGGCGTAAAATACAAACGTTTTAATCTGAAAATAAAATACAGGGCAATCTGTTATTTTTGAGCTTATCTTGGGTTTTTCTAAAAAACAAATTGAACAGTAAACGTTGTGCAGTTAATAAAGTACATAGGTGGTGGGTAAATAAATAATTAGTTCAGTACAGCACAGGCAGGACTTTGCCAGAACTTAGTTTATAAATGATGCGATTTAGTAATTTGATATTTTCGTAAATAAAGTAGAATCCGAGCGACCTGGCGTATACATGTATAACATTATGGTTCGTATGCAAAAATGCATTCTCGCCATAATACAGGGTGTCTGGCCAAGTCTGGAATGAAATTTCCTTGCTTTTCCAGATATTTTTTGGGAAATTTCCAGAAAATTTAAACCAAATGTTTTTACGGATCTAGCACATTTTCGCATACGAAGGGCTGAGGCCATGTGTTTTAGTCAGCCAATTTCTGCATCCATGGAATACTGTCAAAGATCCTTAAAGATTTTCATGCACAAAAGAAATATTGCCAGCATGAATTCCCAAGTGGCTATAGCACTAAAGAAACTTCCTACCATCAAAATTGTTAGGCCAAAAACGTTTTCCGACTATACGATGTTCCCTGAAATTTCCAGGTTTTCCAGACGGCCAGACACTCTGGTAATAGTGTCTACATCTTCACAACATTGCCTAAATAAACTTTGCAGGTTACCAGAATAACTGCACCAGCATATTCATCAAAACTCACAACCAGAATTGGGGTTCAGAAACGAGAACAGTTCTTAATTCTACAATTATGAGGGAAGCTTTTCAAACGATGAATAAGTACCAAACTTCTTAAATTTCTCGAATTTTTCAAATTCAAATAAGAAACTTAAAATTGTCAGCAGCTTCATTAGTAAGAATAAAAGAAAGCTTACAGTTGCAAGTTTCTACAGCATCGAAAAAACGCAAAGCTAACAACTGCTGATAACAACATATAGCATGTTACACATTTCGGTCTATCTGATTGCAATTTGTTTCATAATTTCAATATGAAAATTATGATACCATGAAGTGTACCTGTTCGTACCATCTATTGATTAGATGGTACTAAACAGGTGGGATTCGCTATACAGTAAAGTAAAACAAAAGTTAAATACAGGCTCAACAATACGCCTATGAAGGTACAGTACCTGGAATTGCGTCAAAGTTTACAAGATCGTCACAATGGCATACCTGCATTAACTTGTCTTGAAACGTCAAAATACAAGGCTATTTAAAAAAACTAAAAACTGGTAACTAAAAATGGATCACTAAAAAAGGCCATTTCTTCTAGGCATTAGTATGGGCTCAAACTAATTAATATTGAGTGCATCAACATTAAAGGTTGTGTACGTGTGAAACTTCGACAATGATTTTAGAAACCAATGGCGAAACATGGTAAACCACGTTCTACGATATACGCTAGCGCTACACGAGCATATTCAAAATGAGTTGGACCTTACGATTGATAACGATGATATAAAGATGAACATAGTGGGACGGTGTGCGCATTACATTCATGTAGTAATATAATTTGTTTTCGTTCCAAAATACTGCTGACAAACAAATAAATATTTAAATTATTTATAGGCTATGTCTAAGTAGCATCCGGCGGACGACCGAAAGCCGTGCGGAAGCGTTCCATAGGAGCTGAATCCAACATTAACCATCGAAACTACCTGACGTTTCTTCAACTTCTTCAATAGGCTCAGTAATTTTCAAAGATTCAGCTTCCTGTTTCTCTCGCTCCAGTTGCCGCTTTATCTAAAATGTTAACGGACATATGTTAGCGGAAAATCATGGTTCGGAAAATAAGCTGATACAGGGTTCCCACAACTTTTTAAAATTAAATTCACTGACTTTCCAAGTTTTCACAAGTCGTGATGGGTGGGAACCCTGTGTAAGTCTCAGTACATTACTCCCAATGGGCAGACATTTTCATTTTATTGGGAATTCTGGGACGTCTTACATCTGGCAATCACTGCCAGCCTATGAGCCATTGGGAGAAGTCCGCTTGCTTAGATTTTAGGGGCAATACCAACGTATTAAGGCAGGAAAACGCCAAGAACAATGTTGTGATTGCATTTAAATTTGATCAATTTAGACGAGGGATTTGTTTGGAAAAATTCGAAAAACTTGAGCATCTGTGCAGCCGGGGAAAATGAAAATATAACCGAGCCGATGCAAAGTCAGTTCACAAAATTAGCAACCAATTTAGTAAATTAGTTCAATGATAACAACATGCATTCACCATCAAAATTTTATATGGAAATATAAAAATGCTGGATGGTGTAGCTAGAGGGATGATAAATTAATGTTAATCAAATACGAATAAAAATAATAACAATAATAAATGAAAAATGTGATTATTTTCAATCTGCACAAACATGCACTTAAATGTGATAAAATGCAAGAAACCTTAATCCATTAATTGAAAAAGTCTCGAACATCACACATCAATATTAAAACTCAAAATGTTTACTCTCCAGATGGTCAGAATCTATGTTCTGCTCCCTTCACCGTTGTGTTAGTAAAATAGAGATGAGATCCATGCAAGTGTAAATGAAGAAAAACTACCTCAACTAATAATCATCAAAGGCATCATCCTCAATAACATCACTATCAGTGATTAGTGCAGCACGCTCTCGTTGTTGCATCCACTGATCGCGCAGCTTCAAAACCAAAACATTGAAATAAAACAAAACAAACTACGACACACAAAAATTAAACACTAAATTTAAGCAACTAATTCGACACAACTACTAAATCGTTCGATGGGAATGCTAACGATTTAAAACAGTCGTGCTTCATGCAGACTCAAATGATAGAAAAATCTAAGACAACAATTGAGGCATTGGCATATCATTTTCACTAATTTTCATTTTTCATTTCATTACGGATATTCCCATCATTGTTAAAACTGATTGGAAAATGCAGTACCGAGTAAACAATCCAATAAAAAAATTGACATGAAATATTAGAAAGATGTTGTTTCTAGATCCAAAAACCTTAATTTTCAACCATACAAAAAAATTTCGCCAACTTCGACAGGCTATACGAATTCATCCTGAAAATATTAATAAATTAATTTCCATTTCTCCATAATTGCTTACCTCGTCAGTTAGGAGTAGAATTCTGCCCTCCACTTTGGGTTCTAACCGGCAGGTTTCCCGTTCAATATCATCTAATGAAGTCTGACGTTTGAGCATCGGACGCCGTGCCGTGGCGTCCAAACTGACCCCACGGCGCAACGGGTGGCTCGCAGCTGGCGGTACACCACCTTCGAGCATTTTCACAACACTATGCCTACAAAATCAAGCACAGGCATTATTGACTATTGATCGGCTTTAGCATTTCTATATGGAGTCCAACGCGACATCCAAACATACCGCCTCGATAGACAAACAAGGCTCTGTCTATGCCGTGTCCGGCTTGGAGCCACCCCGCTAAAAACTTTAATGGCATGAAAATGATTTTGGACGGCTGTGCACAGTTCGGGGCTAGATTCGTCATCCAGCTATGAAGTAAGATTCAAACCATCAGCATTATAATGCAATACTTAATATTAACCAAAAGTAATTCATATCACGCATACAGTCGTGCAAACTAATGTTACCTAATGAACTGAACTTACAAGAACTTCACATTCCTTAAGAACATCATAGCCATCACGTCCTTGCTGCAAATAAGCCTTGGTTGCAAGACGGTATTTCTGAAATATTTGCATTCCGATAAATTGTTATTGAAATGTTTGAGCATCATCATCAGTGCACTAATTTCTTTAAAAGAGTGATATAATTCACTCACCTGTTCCAATTCCATATACTCATCGCCTATTTTAATAAACTTGGGATCGATTCGACTGCCAGGTGGTTGTGTGGGGTCAAAGGCAAAGCTGATACCAGCCACTTGGGGAAAACGACCCTCTAATTTGGGGTACTGAGATACACTGTTTTCCAAACAGGTTACAAGTTGGCGCCCTAAAATATTTATTGATGAGATAAATAAGGTCAAATATTGCTATAAAAAATGAGCTAATGGTTTGAATTAACTACAAAATTATGGCCAATATTCACAAACCAGTTATACTTAAAACGACCAAAGGATCCAAGAATGGAAGCACCGTTAACAAATCTCGAAATTTAAAATCTCCTTTAGGATAAAGCATATCGGCTCGTAACGTCCCGGAATTGAGAATGGCTAGGTCGGCATGAGTTGCCGAAAGCATGACGTCACACACAAAATTGCCTGTAACAGGGAAATTAAAGATAAGTTAATTCATTTGTTTAAAGTTATAAACAGTCAAGTCTGTATCTGAATTAAAGATTACCTAAATTAGTTTCCATTGTCCTTACACTAGAAAATCGTCCGTCCAGATCAACGCTAAACGAACCCAAGATCTCGTCCATTTTACCTTCCATTACATCTAAATTTCCATTAAAATATGTTAGCCATTTTATAGTTATTTTTAAAAATCACATCTACTCTTTATCAACTCGTTGCTTACTTGTATATTTCTCTAATTGTTTTAACAGAACTTCATCTTCTCCGTACTTGGAAGTTAGTGTGATTTCCTCGATATTAACGTCTACTTTCGTATGATTAAATGTTAACGTCAATTTTGACATTTGCCTGAAATCCGTTCCACTTTTAACAATATACTTTCCATTCACCTATAAATTAACAAAATTTAAAAAACAGACAATAATCACTCCTATACAATTCATTCGCAGGACCATTCATAGCATCAAATAAATACCTTTTTAATTTCATAGACATGGTCATGACCCCCTAAAATGAGGTCTATTTCGTCTACATTTTCAGCTAAGCGAACGTCATTTGGAGTCCTCATGTGAGTTAGAGCAATAACATAATCGACACCTTGCTAAACAAAGCAAATAAATTCGGTTCAAGTTCTATAATTAGCCTAAGTTGTTAATACTTTAAACCGATGCAATACAATTACCTGATCCTTTAATTGCCTGGCAAGCTTTCTTCCTTCCTGGACAAAATCTAAATATGTTACTTCGTCAGCATCAATTGTAGCTAATGTTGCCAACCATTCAAATTCAACTAGCCCGACTAATCCTATCTGAAAATATTAGAATGAGGGAACATTACTAAATGGCTCTAGATTCTGAATAAGCAGCTGGAAACTCTATGAAGCAAAATCAAATAATTTCGTTTTGTATCATGATTGGAAATAATGGTATACATTCTCATATTAAACAAATTTGAATTATGCAATGGCATCGTCCCCATTTCCAATGAGTACAAAATCTGTATTTCCAGGCCTACTTGACTAGTATACAAAATTGAATCTGTCCTAACTACATGTATATAACCATACCTGACATCCTAAAAATGACATTTCTGATTTCGCTGCCCCAAGCCGCCAGGCAATCACTGCCAACTTACAAGCTATGAGGGAAAGCCTTTCTCTTGTCAATGGCGGTTTGCATACAGCATATAGGGTTTTATTTTCAATCTTTTACGCTTAACACATAACATTATATATCAACTCTAATGAATGAGTAGAGTTGAAATAAAAAGTTTCATATCTCTGTACTTATGAGAGCTTTAACTCTACCAAATAACGTTGGCATATCTGATGACATGAAGTCTAAAAATATTTACCTTTTTGCCTCCCCATTCAATTACGTGAGTAACTAATCCTTCCGCCAAGGGCCTTTTAGTTTCATTATCAATAACATTGCTCATCAGCCATGGGAATGGCGTTTGCTTGGTAAAATCTACCAAATTATCGACTCCGAAATCTGAAATACGCAATTTAACGAATGCCGATGAAATATTGGACAAACATCAACATCAAACATAGAGAGGTGCTGAGTGATTGCTTCGTGCCATTTAATCTACACTCAAACAGTGCACAAAAACATTTAAGAATAACTAAAGTTACTTGCCGAAGTCGTGATTTCCAAATACCGCGCAGTGCACGTTAAACGCCTTCAACACAGGAATCATTTGCTCTCCCTTGGTAAAAGTGCTCACTGTAAAGTAGGAGTAAAGAACGCTATGATTTAAACATTCAAAGCAATGGCATTATCCCAACAAAACTAGATGCTTGTTCATCCGCTTACTTATAGAGGGGGCGAAGATATCTCCGCTGAACAAAACCAATGGATTATCAGCGCTAAAAGATTTAATAACGTGGGAGAATCGTGCTGCTCCTCCAACTGGCTCCCTTTCCTGGGCTTCCACATTGTAGCAGTCATTAAAATGCAGGATTGTGATTACTCCCTCCTGCGGTGCCATTTTCGACCGTCTTTCCCTCTATGGGCCCAGGGTGATGCTTTCCGCGATGGAATGGCAATGTCGGATTACCTGAAAATGCAACAAAATGGCAATCAGTAAAATGAAAATGTAGTCAATTGCAGTAGAACTGGTTATGCATGCTAAAGGTTGATATTACTCTTCAGATTATTGGATGTGACAAGTCATGTGTGAACAGTAAGTTGACAAACGTAATTGGATATTTCAATTCTGGTTGCCGGGGCCCTGAAGAAGTGATGTTTTTAGCTCATGTTTGAATATGAACTAGGGGATGGCATTTGCAAATGGAAAATGGCACAAGAATTGGTAGACCTATCTTGTATTGTAAATCGTTTGATAAAGAACAGCTATGGGCATGTGCGTTCAAGGGTTTCAAGGGCCCTGAAGAAGTGAAGCCTTTGGGCCCAAGTTCGAATGTAGGATGAGGGTTGACAGTTGCACATGGTAAGTTGCAAGTACATGACACAAGAGATGGTAGACCCATCTCTCAGTGCTTCGTTTGATAAAGGGCAACTATGGACATATGCGTGGGGAATGATTTCAAGGGCCCTGAAGAAGTGAAGCCATTGGGCCCAGGTTTGAAAGTGGGATGAGGGATGGCAGTTGCATGGTAAGTTACAAGTACATGACACAAGAGATGGTAGACACATCTCTCACTGCTTCGTTTGATAAAGGGCAGCTATGTTTCAAGGCTGGTTTCAAGGTTTCAAGGGCCCTGAAGAAGGAAGCCTTTGGGCCCAAGTTTGAAAGTGGGATGAGGGATGGCAGTTGCACATGGT
>JAQFYZ010000983.1:0-29395 GCA_034695085.1 Cylindroiulus punctatus
CATTTATGTTGCTCTAATGGTACTTGAATACATTTAGTTTTTCTGGTGAACTTATAATTCTGTCCAGCACTGTAGTCTATCTGAGTTTGCTATCTGGTTTAAGATTTAAAACAAACGTAGGAAAGAGGATGTCACGTGCGCATATTGACTTCAACATGTTTCAACTGTTGACACAATGTTTTCTGCGACCTTAACCTGGTTGATTTGAGATGCCTTGAATTAAACAACACTATTTACAATTCTCACATAAATTATGCACAATTCAAGAAAAGCTCGCAAAACGGTTTATTTTTTTGCTTAGTTTACTAAGATTAAGGTGGTCTGCATGTAGACATTGTGTTGCAATGTTTACACTATGTTCCATCCAACAAAGAGTGATCGGTGGCAAACGATACTGGTGTTTCTATATTTCTTTTGGATTTTTTTTCTCACATCATATTTTTGAATTATTTGTAAGGCATCAATTATTGAAATGTACTCGTGTGCAGTACAGTGCACCAAGAATAGTTCAGCGGTCATGCCTACGACGTGACGCCACGTAGTTTTATGTGTGAAAGTATAAGATGGGTCAGTTGCTGGAGTTCTTGGCGTATTCTGCATTCGTTTTATCTATTTCCCATTATTTCATTTTGAAACGTTTCTCGTCGAAATCCTTATTCTAAGTAGGGTGGTGTCCTTTTTTGCGTGCCGTGGAAAACCACCGCCTGTCTTGGATTTCTATTTGTTACCCAAATGAAGTTTTGTGGGTATTACCAGCCTGGCTCGGTGGAACCACCTGTGTTCAGACTACCCTTCTTCCCTGAAATTCGCCATCTATCACGCGTACACTGACTTAAATCCGTTATCATGATAAATTTTCCATTTGGATGTGCATTATTTATAATGTTGTTGGGTTCGTCTTTCACTTTATACTATTGCTTTTATTCCAAAGAACAACAATAACCCAACGTTGAAAGTGAAATCATCTTCAAGGCATAAGAGGCTGGGCTTTCAGTCTAGGTCTTGCCCTAGAGACAGTCGAAAGCAACGTTGGATTTTGAAAGATGGACATGTTAGGTCTAATAAGGCCTGTTTTTAGACGTTTTTGCCTTTTTGCTTGCGCACGAAGTGTACCTTAATTTGAAATAACGTTGGCAACCACATATAAGCCGAATATGGTTACACATTCGTCTGATATTTTCTTCAAGATTAAACGGCAAGCAGCCTAAACAGCCTGTAGCACAATAAGGCTGATATGATTTGAGTACGTTCTTTGTCCCTACACTAATACAAAATCATTTCGGTTTATATTTTTGCGTCCAAAATGTGTCTGTATTTAAGTAAGGCTGTCGGATTTTACCGTTTTTAAGGTGTGTTTTTTCCTGTCGATTAACGAGCTTTTCACTTCGGTTCGTAGGCCGAATTGAGTTTTCTTTTTAAATTGTGCTTAACACTTAACAGGTGATTTTGGTATCATGGTAAACTGTGCCACAAAACATATTGCGTTGAGAGTAGAACTTTTATGATCATCCTCAACCCCGACTGACATGGGAACGATTATGAAATTAAGCAGAGCTTCAAGTAAAAGGCATAAGCCCTCGGATTATTGCTGCAAATTCGAGTTTTGATGTTTGACAGTTGTTGTATATATCGCCATGAATAGTGCAAATGGCAATGAAAACTGCCGGCACATGAAATGGGTGGCTAGGCCATGCAACAGAAATGAGTAATCCCATTTATCGGCGATTCTCAATGGACCTTTGTTGTGGATATTCCATTCGGACTCAATAGACCACTCTTTAGATTTCGCCATAAAAATCCTGAACCGTTTTCCAATAAACCCGAGAATTTATAGAAAATCTGCTTACAGGTGGAGCGTACAGAAAATGCTAAACCTGACCCCTATCTGAAGCACTTCGTGTTTTAAGACGCTTTCACTTTCCCCACTACTGTTCAATATGCTTTTGTTGACATCTGGCTGAATACTGTTCGGCAGTATTGGATAAATCGGCTTCTTTATAATTAAAGATCTTATGGAGTATACATTGAATTAATGATTTCTTGGTTATCTATGGGACCTTTTTACTATGAACCATAAAACCCATGAAAGGAAACTCATAATAGCCCATGCATAGAATGGACCAAAGGTGATGCAAGAAAACAACCTGCATAGAATGAACAACTTGGAAAGCAACGCAATCTTGCTCGAAATGCCGTGATCAATACTAATGGGATGATCTAAAGTATATAACCCAGTTTTGAGATCAGAACCTTCTACCGAGCAACGAATAAGCACTGTGCACTCGAGGAGTACGGTATTTCAATGAAATTCTTTAGAAGGATTTATGAGGTTGCTTTTTCTAATTATGTATGCCAGGATATTAAGTTAGCTTTTGCAAAATGGTTGAGATAAGCTTCAAATTCGGAGTATTTGGTATAACATTGCTGCTGTTGTTCACTTCAATATACCAGGAAACCCCCCTGCATTAGCTACTGCAATTGGGGATTATTATACGTCAAAGTTATTTGTTTGAATGAATATCAAAGGGGTATGATAAACTGATGCAGATATTGATCTACTTCCATGGTTACGTTAACGATAAGTTCAGCATTTATAGAAAGCTTATATTTGTGTTATTGTACATTTTCGTCATTTTTTGTAGCTCAGTTTAATATGGCATAAACAAACAGGTTTTTAAAAGATATCCATTTTTAAAATCAGAGCCAAGTATGTTTTTTGTCCCTTCCTTCCCAGCGTTTTTTTTTTTAAAAAATCTGTGCCCTGAAATATTCGTATAGGTTTCCGTCTTAGCTTGGTAGAAAGTAGGCATCAATGGAAGTAGAAGTTTGAATATAGCCACATTATAAGGCCTTTTAAAATGCCACCCTTCAGTTGGATGGTTGCACTCAAGATTCCGATGCCCACTACGCGGAATGCCATTTTTGCAGTTTGGGTCAGAGGATTCCCATCAAATTGTCAAAGTTTTATTGAAAACGTAAGAGAAGCGATAAGAAGAGCTTGTTTTTTTCTTCAGGAAAACACTACCATTTTTCTCGTCCCTTATATTTAATTCAATTCTGTTTCTTAACTGCTTTGCTCCTTCTTTGTTCTTCTTGGTCGGATGTACAATCCTCTCGAAGAAATCCCTGAAGCTTTTGTGCAATCTGCCAGGAATTTCGCTGCTGACCAATCTACTTGCCTCCCCTTATCTTGTCAGTGCGTGAGATCATTTGAGTAATTTGGCACTTTTCTTGAATTGAACGTAAAATTGGAAGCCGTAAAAGAAAATCCTCTTTATGTACCAATTTCCTAGTACAAGTCAAAAGCTTTTATTAATAACACCAAACGTTCAACATCATTTAATTCTAAGTATATAAGTGTGTTTTTTAAATTTCTCTTTATTCTCGAATCGCAAAATGTGAAGATATTGCTCTGTGTAGGGCTGTCCTCGTATTACAGTTAAGATCATGCTTCAATTTTTATTCCATTAATCGTAGGCTTTACTAAACAATACACAGAAAAAATTACCATCACTTTTTCGCATCGTTTCTACCGTGCTTCATTAATCATACCATATTGTGCAAAAAGCCAGCTTGCATTAACAAAAAACTGCACTAGGGAAAAATTAAAATGTCAAAATTCCTGTGAAAATGGCCAAGTCATGGAATATAGTACGTGCTTTCAAAAGATCCATGTCGAAAATACCATACCCATACACTGTACTCTGCCATGCCATCATGTTATTGAACAGCCAGCTATAGAGAAATCGTTGTTATTATTAATATGGTGCTTTGTGCAGTAAGTTGTATGAATACACTATATTTGCTTTTGTATTAACTAAGTTGAGTATACTGTACGTGAATATTTCTTTAATGAGATTGGATTTATGATCACCCTATAACTATCGCAGTGGTAATCGTGTCTCAAATCAAGCTGATATTACTTCCTGTATAACTTCCTGTGAATCATACATTAGCTGCATCCACAACTGAAGATATCGTAATTAGCATAGGTGATAATTCTGGTTAATTAAGGCATTTAAACTATTGGGCACATACATGCATACTTCCTACGTGCTATATACGGCAGTACAGCGTAATTTATTCAGCATAACATTTTACGAAAAGGCTGCTCTTAAATTTGTATATTTTCTAGTAGTTTCGTTTTTGACATGTTTTCCCTTCTATAATTTATGTGGGATTAGAAATTCATCAGGGAAATGTGTAATTAATCCAACCTCGGCAGCATATCATGTCACGCTTTTATACGTGATATCATGTTATTACGAGCGTACATCTAGGATGGCGAATATGATTTCCTGTAACGTGAATATTTACTTTGCATACAGTATATTGTGCATCACTGTCCTTTCACTCAAGCCTGAGATGGCGTCATTTCCTGACAAAAACATGCAACTAGAAATAAATATTTAGGAAATGAAAACGAAGTTTTCTACACTGTCAGGGAACACGTTTTAGGTTGTATATTCAAATTTAACAAAAGCAAGGAAATGATGTAGAAAAGCATATATTAAAAAACTGTCTATTGCAAATTGCTACATTTATGCAACAGAATACAATATTCCCTATGTGGCAATTTTAATGTAACATTCCTATGTACTGGCAAGATCTTCATTTGATTTATGCTCTGCCATGTCGAAATAAAAAGTCATTTCAAGCTGAAACATGCGATGGCCTATAGAGAGTCGTAGATTTCCATTTCCTATCTCTGGGCATCAGCTGCTGAAATGAAATATTTAATAAGCTCACCGAATCGAGCTAAAATTCATCTACACATCATGAGATGAAAATTTTCTCAAGAAACCATGTAATTGCATCGAAACCTAAGGTTGCTGTCGAGGCCTCGGGCATCCAACGACTCGTCGTTTTCTTAGTAAAAAACAGACCCAATTTTTGGTAAAAAAATAAATAAAAAAAGATTATAAGCGTGAAGCTGATATTTTGTCTATAACACATACCGACCTCCTCAGCTTTTGATTCAAATTGGGCATCCACAGTAAATAACATATGCATGTGAGACAGCAAATGTGATTTCGGTCGTTGTAATAGACAATAGAGAATGCTACGAGTTTAATCACGATATATTTCACGCAATGTAAAGTGAATTTTCTGACTTGGAAATCATGTCGAAATTATATGTAGGTTCCGTGTTGTTCTTTGATTCTACTTCGATTTTTCACGCAAAATATAATTTTCATTGAGCCCACATGGATAAATTTGCCATTGGTGGTAATTTATTTTCAATTTCCGAAGTTTCCTTATACAGAGTGTTTCCGCCACAAATACTGTAACGTTCCACAGCCAGAAAATTCCAGTCAAAGCGTTGAGAGTTGCTTGTTTCATATAATTAAACTCTATTGACATGGCTCTCAAGGTATGACCGTAAAAACATTCGGCAACCATTTTTAGAAAACAATTTGAAAATAAAAAAGTGCCATAAGCTGTAAATTGAAACGTTTTCTATGAGTTAAAAAGATATGGTCCGAATGATTTTCTTGAAGAATTTATAGAGATATGGTAGCACCTTTATTCCTTTTCTTTTCTATGATTATGATGTAGCTGTTCTTATTTAAATTTAAGTATGCGGTACATTACACTAAGGATGTGTATATGGCTGTCTAATCCCAGATTTTTAATTTCGTAGACACGAAAAAAACGTAGATCCCTTGATGCACCCTTTAACTCCCATGTTGGCATGAAAAATCAACCCGACTTGGGCATGCTAAAGGGCTGCCGCCCTAGTAATAAATCTCATCATCTTATCATGTTCTCTGACATACTGTGATATCTATATGAAATCATTATTCCGATGTGACTGATGTGCCCTACGTGCACAGAATTGAAAAGTGGCAAAGTATAGCTCCTATAGTGAAAGTTGAATTTACGGTTAGAATCGATATCCAAATTTGGGACTGACATGTATAATGAATTACATGTACTATCAAAATATTTGACAGCAATGAATATCATACTTATTGACACCAGTTATGGTTACGAAACTTCGATTTTGATTCTAATGATTCTATTTGAAATGTTATCGCACCAAGTGTTAACTTTTCTCTTCTCTGTTTTCATAGAAAAGATTTTAAATGAATGTCAATGTAGCTGGATATATATTGCAGTGTCTGTCGACCCATTCCATTTGATGGTTGGGTGTTTCATCCACAATGTTTAATATATAACGCATGAGCATTGACAGCCGAGTTAGTTTCACAATGTCTTTGTTAATATTTCCTTCAGACTGTAACTTGCTATATAGATACGGTTAGATAGAGTTCGATGCCCAATAAACTGGGCTTAAAATGTTTTCATGGTATCGGTGTGTCGCTCTTATAAATAGATTTTAAATTACAAATGTTTCTCGGATGATAACGTTGAGGTGAAATGGTGGAAAATGAGCCACATTCTCCTAATAAAAATTCTGGTTATATCGCACTAGTACGGCTTGTGTTTCTATGAAATATTTATGGCGAGAAACGTCTTGTTTCGGCATTTCCATTTGGCTAGTGTACAATATGTCTACAAAGCAAACACGTAGCGGGCTATGGTTATGGGCGGTCAGGAAAATGTGATTGAATACTGCAAAGAAAGGCTTTCATACCACTGTCACGTATGATACGACAATAAAATGGCATATGAAAAGCGAATCAAATAAATCTAGGCGAGAATCTCCGTAAAAGAGTTCGAGCAAGCCGAAATTCTATTAACATTTGCAATATGGCGATAAAATGTCAAATAATGAAACGAGTTTAAGAGGGTGGCTCAAAAGTAGGCTGAATGAAATTTAACGATAGTTGTTATTCGTATTCAACATTACACGTTAAAACTATGCGTGTGCATAGGACTGTGAAGGAACTATATGAAGGAACTATAGCTGTTTTTCTACCATTTTTTCAAAATCTATTCCTTGTAACTTTTTTAAAAAAAATTGAGTAACATAAAATTATTTTTTGGAATGTTACTGTTCCAGGACTTGATGATCGATTGCTCTGTTTAACTGAAATGTGCATAAATCATTTTTATTGGGTAGTAAAATTTTCAAATGTAACGAACTGACGTTTTGCCGTTAATCAAACCATGCTTCCTATAATATGATGGACATTGACAAACATTTAAAATATATAAAGCAGCAGATTTATGATACCACTTAAATGCAGTGCATTTGCAAATCATAGTATATGAGACCAAATCAGCTGTTCTCATTAATTGATAAAAATAGCACGACATTTGCCTATGAATATTTAAGTGATGATGAATTTTGAATAAAATGAAATAAGGGATGCATAGTTTCATACAAAACTAACAAGCTTTTCTTGAATTACACGCAAAACCATTTACTGGATTAAGGAAAGGAAAGCCACGGCACCACTAAGCATCAATATTAGTCTTAAATTATGTAAGCCGTTCATGTATCTTGCTTAAGATAGGTAAACTGCTGAGTAGCAAATATTATATGAAAGGGAAAAGATAGCAAAATCTTCCCCTAACTTTTATCTGGTCTTACCCTTTATGATTGTTAACATTTGATATCGTTGATTAGGGGAATATTCCCATAAGGATTTTAAGATAATAGATCCACATTAGTTTTGTCGTTAGTAAAGCCCCGACTTTAATAGCGTACTGCATAACTTAACGTTTCTTTCATGGCTCGACCTATAGTATGTTGAATGTTCAGTTCGTGGAACGTAAAAACTTAAGCGACTTCTTAAACTCTCAATAAATCTTTGGAAATCTAGGATTAGCATATACACGATACTTCCTAGGCACGGCACATAAAATGTAGGATAGAAAATGACTTCATGGTTACTTTCATGGATAATAAATTTAAATGAGCCATGAAAATTGGCCAAGACGAATTAGCAACTCGTCAATTTCAAGTTTATTAATTTTATTACTGCAAGTTTGTGATTTTTATGCCCCACAAATCATTTTTCATCCTAGCTATTTTTGGCTCCTATTTGAATTGATACCCACAGCACCACTAGTGCAAAATTTGAACTTGCATCATTTGAAGCTCATCACTTTGATTTTGTTAAACATGAGTTCTGAAGCATTTCAGAAACTTGCTAATTCTCGCTAAATTAAATTATTGCAAAAATACTCCAAGCAATTAAAAGTAAAATTGGTAAGCATGTGCATGCTGACGACTTTATACTAAGAACTTGAAAGTAATTCAATTACGTTCAGCGAGTTTATTTACATATCTGACACCCACGTCTTTCACAAATTTGAAACACACGTCAAAATCGAAGAAAATAATTAATTTAAACATTGCCCTTTAGTCTAAACGCCTGCTAAAAATTTGCAAACTGATGGCAGCTTGATACGCACTCGCCAAAATCTCATATGTTAATGTTAATTTAAATTGTTATGAGGGAATTCTGTATGCAAACTCGCAACTTGTAATTTTCGTTCAATCTCCATGCACGTGAGGTGGTTTTGAAAATGCAGATCGATTCAGGCTGTTTGCTCTTTTAATATCTGCGAGTTATACAGTACATCAGCGTCATTTGAATTGTACAGGATGATGGATGATCATGAAGTCCTACTTTCATTGCAAAAATAAATTAAAAAAGTGTTAGTTTCCAAGAACTAATTTGGTAAAAGTACAAGAACATTTAGTTTTAGTTTTATTAATGTGCTACACGGGGAATACCTGCAAGCACTCTACATAATAAAACTTTCAAGATGGCCACTTGTATCTCGTGACCATTGCGCCAATGGTCGGGTGGTTTTCGACAGTATGAAAATCTCTTTTCAATTACATTTTTTTTTTAAATTTTGCTTAAATTGCATGATCCGTAGTTTTGTATCATGATAAATTATATCTGCAAACACATTGATTTTTTTCCTGCATATGTAGACACAATTTTCGATTCTAGCGGTTACAGCGCCGCCTGCTGGTTCCCCCGCATGCATTGTGAACCGAATAAAAAACATATGGTCCTTGTAACTCTTACGTTTTTTAAAAAAAAAAATTGTAATTAGGGTAGGACTTTTATGATCACCCTACATGTATCGTGATCTACTTGCTAAGTATATACTTTCTCTTGGCATTATAGAACGTAATCTAAAGCTGTGAATTGAGATACTTTTTATGCTTGGTAGAGTTCATGACCAGAACTTTGGGTTACAAAAATTCTTTGCAAAATTGATTCATATTATCGCTTATTATACACATGGACCTGGATTACTGCAATTTGTTGCTATGGTAATATTTTCCCCGGAATATGTTTGTCATATCCCATAAATAAACACATAAAACGTTTTGGTTCTGCTTATATAAGAACGCAGTTGTCCGAGGCATATGTGCAAGGAATCCGTTTAGCATTTTTGACCTTCCGTTTTCAAAATGAAAATATTAATCGACATTTATGTACATGTACCTATTCAATACACTTTACATGTATACAAAAGGTGTATGTACATGTATATCTGGGTATTAAAGTTGAAGGTTCACGGTAAGGTTCATCGCGTATAGAACGGGATCTTTGCATTTAGACTAGACTAGTTTTTAACGTTTTCACGAACAGCAATTTTAAACATAGAGCGAACTTCGAACGTCTTATTTTAAGGGGTTAGTCGAGTTATGTGAAAATTTATTTTTGATTAGATTTTTTTGGTTGAAAGGGTATCCAGATAAAACCACAGATTTATTGGCTCATCCGACTACAGTACATGGCTTGTCTCTTATTGCTTTTATTCAAATTCATCCCAGAGCACAATTTTCAGGGCCCTTGGGTTACAGATATAGACATAAGATGAATTGAATTTCTTGGAGTGAAATTGTTTTCCACTTTCTAGGCATTTCCTGCCAAATGTGAATTTAAAGAGCCTTGTTTTTCCCCCATACTCAGTCAAACTATTTATAGAAATCTAGAATTTCAATGTGTTCAGCTTTTTAAAGTCTTTGCATTTTCAAAATGTCGTTTGGGACTTGCTGATGCCATTCACTGTACACGTTAGCTGCTATTTTTTCCCAGGTTTTTGTCATGTGCAATTTAGAAAAAATGTATAGCATTCAAATCAGAATACATGTACCGTGTTGTCAGCCATACCATCCATCCATACAGCCATACCAAAATACCATTTAAATGATTTTCTATGGATTTGGCAGCATTATTTCTCCTCCCCTTGAACAGATAAGGTGGCCTTATAAATCCTTCCTAGCTTTAGAAGCAGTTTGTACTTCACTATAATTCAGAAGTTTTAATAGCTTTTAGAAATTGGCTGTTCTGATCCTAATGTCATTAACATCAACGGCGTTCAACGCTAGGGTAATAACGAAATGGAAATGACTTAGGGCATTAAGAGCGCGGCATAAGATGCTTAATCTGACTCGAACCCTCATTGATATTCGAAATGTGGTGTCCGGATATTTGTGTGCTAGATATGTCATACTGGGTGTGTGTGATAGGTTTGATACATGTAGGCTCTACTGATGCTTCGGAATTTTAACATTCGAACGTTCTGAAACTTACATGTAAGTGTGCCTTGTCGTCATGGTATTCGAGTTCTTAACTTCTAATCCTCAAACATTAGAGGTCTATCTTCAATTTCAAACTTGAAGAGGAGGACGAGATTTGTCTAAATACAGAAAATTGAACACTAGGAAACGTTGCCATTGATTTATTTCGATCGTTAATTTGGTTAAATTGAACGCAATGAAGTGCCCATATGACTGCAATATCAATTTTTCCATATTGTACCACGTTATTTACGCCAATTCCCATGTTAACGTGATGTTGCACAATTTGTGCTGTTAATTTCGTAGTCATCATATCATTTTGTTTAGTGTTCGTTTTTTGTTTTTTAATCAGGCTACCAAATGAAGCTTTTTGTGTACAATTTAAGCCTCTCAAGTATTTCCCATCTCGGTTTTCATATTGCTTATAATTTCAAATAATCTAAACTATATACTTGGTAATAATATGTAAATAAGAATGTATGATTTACGATATAAAACGCATATGTTGCAGATTTTACGTCCCAGTATTTTCATTTTATGCAAAGGATGTAATTTGTGTTCACGAATCTCCATCATAAAAAGATTAACCGCAAAATTGACTTTATTTTACAGGCTAATGTCGATTTTTAGATAATCTCACAGTTCTAAATCTCGATATACATGTACGTGTAGCTGATAATGACTGCGTACAGTTTAATGCAACCTCGCTATTAAGCAAATTCTTAAAAGCTCGTTATAAATAAACGCTATGGTGCCTGTGTGTCACGTTTCCGTATTACATGTCTATAAAATAACTTTTTCTTTGCGATCTATGTTTTTAATGGCATTCGTTTTTCGCTCCAATAAGAACTTGAAATTACCTCTGATATTTTTTTGTTCCTTTCTTAATTGCCATATTTCCAAAAGGAGCAAAAATGGCCATTAACCGTAATGTAAATCATCCTTTGACATAATGAACGTCATACTGTAACACAATTGAACAGTTTTTTCTTATCATTTCTCGTTGTGGTGATAAGTTCATCTCCAAATTGAGCGGATTTAAGACGCAGTCTAATGATGGCGCATGTACAGGGTCTCAGAAAAATAATGCTGCCAAGCAACATTCTACGAGTGCATTTTTCGGAAATTCGTCTTAAATGGAATCAAAGCTGTTGATGTACCGGAAGTTTAATGGGTGGTCAGCTTCGTTCGACTTAATGCCTGTTCTCATGTTTCAACTCACTTTCAACAGAAACTTGAGCGACAAAAGTGTGAATGCAGCTTATCGCTTGCAAGCTAATCCAATGGCACACGCCGTACTTACGATAACTAATGTTGGACACAAAACAATGGATGAGTGGGGGTTTATGATACAAAAAGAATTAATCCGAAATAAGTTTCAGATATTAAGTTATTAACGATCAGAAGTTCAAACATTATTTCTCGGAAACCCTATATAGAAAGAGATTAAAGTTGCAGGGGTTTGTAAATGACATCATTGAATTAGAAAAAATTCTATTCATATCCAGGAAAGAAATGATATATGATCATGAAACTCAGTCATTTCATGTTTTAAGGACCCTTCTTTGCAAATTTCAGTTATTTTCCTGTTACATTTCTAGCTTCCTGTAAACCAGATACACAAAATATCAAACTAGGAATTCTTCTACTGTCTTTCGAAATGTGTTCCTTGTAATTAATAGAAATTTAAAAAAAATATTTTTTTAATAAGGCAGAACTTTATGATCACCCTGTATGTTAACGTAACCTTAATGTAATGATTTACAATAGAAATTTGTGAATTGCACAGTCTGCTTTGGTATTTCGTTAGTATATACTTGACATTTTGCATCGATTCATTTCCTATGGTTGGATGCAGATATAGTGGATGTGGCCTAAATGTCCGGTATAATATTTCCATTATTCTATATATAAAAGAAAGAAGTGTATAACGTACCGTAAATGGCAATGAATCATTGATGAGTTTGACATTGTTTAGCCAAAGCGATGGTATTGGTGTTGTCGTACGTTTTTGGAAATGATCATTGCCATAAGGAGGTTATATCTTGATGAGTTGGAAGTATGTCTCCAATTAGCAGTACAATAGACAGTCGTTATTTGGGAATCAACCTCAAAGCCCTGGATAAAAAAGATTCTTTTTTGAATTCTTTATGAATTGAATGTTCATGTATGTCGTATATAAATATAAGAAATAATGGGACATACAATATCGAATCTCATAGCAGTTGAATTAATTTTTCAAGAATGTTTTCTGCTCTGTTAAGCAGGTCTGATGGTTTAAATTTAAAGATGCAAGGTAAATTGGACACAAAATAGGTTTTGAATGCTTAAATTTGTAGCGCATTTGATTTTAAAATTTATGTGCATGTATACAGTTATCATGAGCATTTAAGGCTGAATGGAATGGAGGGATTCTTAAATGCATGCAACAAACCGAAATGGGTGTTGGATTTTGGAGTTGCATATATGCCTACTACATGTAATTCTCGAAAATGCGTGCTTTTAGGCTATATTTATGTAGTTGAAAGGATATAACTAGGCCATACTAGGTATTATACACCTTCGGCCGATTTGAAAGACTGTCTGGTTTCACTTTATGCATGCGTCTAGTCGCCTATGAATACGTTAGCTATGTATAATCATTGGAAGTTTGTCCTTATTATTGAAGTTTATATACTTATTACTAGCTCGCTTGCCTGCATTTATACAAATAACTGTTGGGCTTAAATAGTATGTTGCATTCGTAATCCACCTTTTGAAAGTACGTTTGGTCATGTGAAATGCGCTCTCAAGTTAAATTTAGTAAATATATTGTACGTGTAGTTGCATCGAAGATTTTTCTACGTTCAGTGACCATTTATTTTCAGTTTGTAAGTTCTATAGCGAGCTCATATTTCTGTTGCATTCTTCATACAAATTTGTTTAAAGGTACTGTAGCTTTAAGTCATTTTTGATCCAAACGCTTTATTTCGATGCTACTCATAGAATTGAATAATCGATATGCTATGAACGTTTTTAGTTTTCCTTTCTTTACCTATAGTTTGAATTATTGATGAACATTTAGTGTAGCACAATTCGCAGAACTCCATGGACCACACAGGGAATTTGATACTAGACATGACAATACATGATGAAATAACAGTGTTTGCGTAAGGTTTCGTGCTATCGAATCTCCCAGGATTTCTAAGAAGAGATTATGATGGAAGGCTTTGATTTGGCCATAATAGGAATTCATTAACGAGTTGTGCACCAACTACGTGTTTGTGGCTACTAACAAAGACATTGACGCTGGATTGGAATTGAATAGGCCTATTGATTGCCATATTCGCCAAATTATTCTGTGCTATTTCATTGTTGAAATTCAATGACCAAGATCTCTTTTGAATGAACTTAATTAATTCCTTTAAAATGTTGTATAGAAAACCTAATGCGCAATTAAATATCGGGATCCTATGCATCGACTCTTTCTATTGAAGTATTTAATTACATCCGTTCGTTTCGAGTGAATTGTTTTCATTTTAAAAAGTCCTTCAATTTTACTTGGAGCTAAATGCGATGAAATAAATCTAATCATTATGGTTAATTGCAACATATAACTAAATTTCGCATTCTGCTGTCAACTGATTGGATTTTACTTATATTGAAATTGGTCGTGTGCAGGTCTACGCTGCTTTGTCATGGACCAAGTTGTGCTATAGTTAATGGAAATTCAATCTCGATTTAGTGCCTGTCGATGAACGTAAAAGGATTTTAAATGAACGCAACAAAACGAATTGCTGGATCGTCGAAATGACGTGCAACAGGCGTATATGCATTTATCTGTGCCTCTTTCGTGTTGCAAATGGGTGAATTATCATTTTCGATGTAATTAATTGAACTCTTGCCTCTAATTGCTCCAGACTGTGATTTTGCAGACCGTGATCGAAGTTCAAATTGAGTGCAAAATGTAATTATCGTTTCATTTCTTGAATGCACAGACAATCAGTGAGCAAATTTGAATGAAAACGGATTGGGTAGACTAGATAAAATGATGGGAAGCTAGACAATCGAGGAAAAATGGTTGCAAAAACATTCCAAATGGAAAAGCTGAATAAATTATGATCATATGTGGAATAATACAGTACATCTTAAATTATACATGTATTTGGATGGCCATGCACCGTATATGAACATTTATGGTCAGATATTAAAATTGCCATAGAGAGAATATTAGATAAAGCCGTTTGCTTCCATATACCTCACTTATGCTAAAATATTCACTACTTAATTATATCGAAAATGCATGTATTAATAAGTCAGAATGACTCATTTACGATAGTGAGTCCTTTTATTTTGTTTCTAAGTTACCGGTATCTATGTTATACATGTATATGACATGTATATGAATGTGTATGGATGTTTGACAGTATCTGTAAAATTTAACTAATCATTTACCGTGCAAACCTATTCTAGCAATGAACATAATATATCAACAAATATGCATATAGAGATATGTTTGCCCATATCTATAAATTCTATGTATGTGGACATGTATATGAATGTGTATGGATTAATATAAACAATATGAATTGATATGGTTGTACATGACATGGCCATTTAAGTCAAATCATGGCTCGTCCATGACAAATCATGCATACAGTACGTTATATACATGTATACTGTATGTTCCATATTTACTATTTCAACCTGGGATGATCAGCATGGTATATAACGTTTTCGAAAATGTTAAAAGGAATGATATGAATATATTTGCGCTTTCCAATGTGTGTTGTTATTTTAGAGATCAGATTTCATATAATTAACTAAACGTTGAATGTCATGAAAGATGGGCGCGGTAAATAATACCAATGATAACATTTTTGTGCAATTTCCAAAGGGCGTGCCCCATTTATATTTCCTTTCTTGGAGTGTTAACATATTTTATAGATCTGAATTGTCGGATGAAATATTCGAAGCAATATGCTTATGTTTATAGATGTCGTTTAGGCAGACTAATAAGCTATTACTAAAATGAATTCATATCTCGAGGATGCTATACCTAATATCGATCTCTGTGGAGGAGTGGAGCTATACTACGATAGTGGGGTGGAGGGGGGGGGGAGGGGGGCAATTTATGAACGACCTTGTCTGAATGATTGATTGATTATATAAGTAATTGTAATTGGTTACATGTATCATTTGTACTCTTGCAGTTAACATTTGTCTCGACGTTATACAGTATAACCAACTGTCCCTTGGTGATATTATGTTTACTATTAATATAATTAAAAAGCATGTTAGATCTACTTTGCCCTCCTTGTCAACAGTAACAGGATGAAGGAAATATAATTGACTGATTTATCGTTCGAGAATACTCAGTTTGCATTAATGAGATATGGTACGTTATTAGAATTTATTTTTGCTGGCTATAGTATAAGCAATGTCCCGGTTATTTCCTTAATTATTCAGATGATAAACTTCTATGTTCCTTTTCTAGACAGCCTCTTTATCGTCTCATTTTTTGATTTGCATCTGGCTGCTCGATCCTTTTTGCTATTCAACCGTATAGACTTCTCTTAACTCCAAAAATACATTTACATGATAATAAATAAGGCGATGCTTTTGTAAATACGATAATTCTGGGAATTTTTACTATGTATGTGCCAAATATCTTTGCCAGGATGAAATTCTCTCCGTATTCAAGATAATCGTGTTGGGAGTTCAGTTTTTATCGATTTATGCCTTTGGACAGTGACATTTTTATGAAACTGATGATCCTACTTTTATCTTCATTTCATCGCCAACCCGTACAGTATTTTAATGCTAGAAAGGCTGTAAATGTACTCGCAAGTTTAACATACATCATCCTTGCGAATGCACTTTCATTTTGTGCTTGGTTAGTTGATAAAATATTAACATCATGAATAAATTTTTCATGCGGTTGAAATGCTCGAAAGCGTTAAAGTCGGTTTGATATCTAAATGGACAGTATATGCCCATCTCAGGAACCCAAATCCATATCGTCCTCGTCAGTTATTTGGTAGTCTCCACTTTTGCATATAGCGTAAGACCCTTCATATGAAAGGAATTAAGGTAAAGTAGTTGAAGCCGTTCTCCGAAAAATTCTCAGACTATCATTTGGCTAACGTTTTCTCTGCCTGGATGAAGTATTTTGCACCTTCAAATACATATACTTGTTTAAGCATTCAAAACTTAACATATACAACCGAAGTGTCATAATGGTAAGCCTGTAACGAAATCGGTTGGTTAAACTCTTTGCTTCTAGACTAGAATTAGAAAGAGATCACAAAAGTAATATTTGCTATGGAAAAACAAATATCTTGATGTATTAATAACGTAGGCCAATCGGATATAGTTAACAATAAAGTTGTAGTAACACACAGTACATGTAAATGGCTTTAAATTTATATCTTAGCATACAGTATGTTGAATTAGTTTAAAAGAATTTGTGTAGCAGCGAGGAACTTCAGAACAAAATACAATAAATGGAATAACTATCATAATTAACGTATGCTCGTTTATTGATATTTATTTATACAATTAGGTAGTAAATATTTTGGCAATCAATTAAATGATAGCAGATGTTTGTAATGGCACACAACTTTAATTTACATGTACCTTCAGGTTAAATATTTGTAGTGAGAATAGCTGGTTTGAATAGCTAAGTATCATGTTTTGAATCATTACGTTGTTTAATTACATTTCGACCATTATTGTACAGTGAGTTTTGGGTGTGTTTTGATGTTAAAAATTTTCTGAATTGTACAGTAATTGTTTGAATTTGGGATTCGTGCGCCTTCTATCTTGTCGTTTGGCCTTTCGAAGTGTTATGCCATTTTGACTGAAGATATTTCTCGGTGCACCCTATCAAACACCTTTGAGTACGATAACAGAAACGTTTTAACAGTTAACTAGCAATAGTAGATGAGTTACACGTAGTTATCTGTTAGCAATCGTCATGAGATTTTTCAAAGCTCACTTGTCTCAATGTTCTAACGATGACGATGATGCAGGTTTCCATAGTAACATTATTTTTGGATTTCATCTTATAAGCCGAGTGGAATTAAACTTTGTTCATGTGCATGCCAATCGAAATAATGCGCCTGGTGGTTTACCAAATTGGGCATGTTGAGTTTTAATGGCTAATTATTTCCTGATGGAGCAGATTAATTATAGAATCCAGGTATTGAAGACACGCTAGTAGAATCTAGGATTGTACATGTATATGTTACCACTATTCATGCATTATTCTATTTTTTATATCGATTTTTAATGTACATATACATGTATATATTTTTTTGGTTTTTCTTTCTCATTAGTAAACTGTTGAATTTCTTTAATGTGGCTCTTTCTAATTTTCTGTTATGTCTATAGGGATAGTATGTCTATTTGCACAAAGAATCCTACGATCGTGTTTTTTAGAATATCTTCGTTTCAACGGTATAACGCGACATGCCCTGGGGCATCAATATTTGTGGGATATACATGTACATGTTTGATGTACATGTACACTATGTTCATTTCATTAATTTAGAATAACTTAATAGGCAATATCTTTAATATCCACTTATACTTTCCTTATATTATGAATAATGAAGCAGGTTTTATTGATGCTTAATCCTTGAAATTTGTCTTAAGTTGTATCTCTATAGGATTGCACTGAAGTTCTACTCATCGAAACATTTTGTTTGCGAAATGTATTTGTGGCGAAATTTTTTTAAAGGAACTGTTCGTAAAACTCATGTACACCTTCAAAATGTATTGCACATTGAGCAAAGCCAGCATATTCAAATGTTGATCTTAGGTCTAAAACTGTTTGCCATGTTGAAAAGCTTTTGGGTGCAGGTCATAACTTTGTCATCCATGATGAGGATGTCACAATTTAGTTTAAATATGGAATTTGCGCGTTTGCAGTTTCCTTATTAAAACAGCGACGGTGTTGCAAGGCGCGTTTTTATCTGATGAATGAGGAGTTAATTAGGATAAGTATGGAGCTTATACAATAACGGGCGGAGTACCTCACACTGTGTAGGGAGTAAACCTCGGTTGATTTTGCATCCTGAATATACAGCCTCTAAATATGTTTATTCTTGAGATAATAAAGTCTGGCCCACATTTTCATTAATAGGGTTACAAATTGCATTTGAAGATGAGATATTGCAGGCTTAGGTGATATGGCAGTCGTTTATGACCCCTTTATAAATTTGCTTCGCTTCCCAAAGGTTGCTTAAATAAAGCTATAGCTGGTGCAGTTCCTGCTAAACACAAGTACTCTTCTTCTGTTTTGTGCATTGCCCTGATAAGAATATTAACTATCTTGCCCACTTTCTATATTAATAACCGCCTGCTGTGATCCTGGCTTGTTTTGCTAAAGATTAAAGACTTGAACGTCAGAACGTGGGCGTCTTGCATGCCGCCTAAATTTGTGAGAAAAATAAACCGCACAAGAGTGATTGGCAATAATTAGATTACTTCCTATCTAAAGCAACATGGTTTTGACGGTTTTGTTTCCTCGTGGAAGATATTGGCAAAGGATTATGGCAGATATTGCTCGCTATCCTTGCTGTTTGTCGTTCATGCAGTAGATGCCTAATTTCAGCTGCTTTTGGCGGTTCCGGATGTCCTTTCAGTAGGAAGGAAGAGATAATGCATTTTCAAACTTTCCAAATGTGGATGCACGATGTCACATTGAAGCTTCATAAAGCTTCAGGTGAATGCAATAAATCGTTATACAACCAATGTAATGCAAGGTGAGCATGAAGTGATTACCATGAAAATAAAGAATATTAAGAATTAAAAGGACCAAATTTTTGAGAGTGGGGGAATAGAAGAAAAAGTTTATTTCGTCTACGTGTATTTGGTTCAAGGAAAGTGTCAGCAGATGGCACGGTAATCGCTAGAAACGAAAATGCCATCTACGTGTACATTGGAAAGCCTAAAGTGTTAAGGGCAACGTCCTATAGGGTGGAAATATCTTTTGAATTAAATTTTGCTTTGAAATTGTTCTTAACCCTGAAAGGCGGCTTTACCTCACGCGCGAATGCTGACAGTGATTGCCTGTGTTCAACTGCGGCCCAATAAGTTACATTTTTATTACGTTGGTCCAAAAAACACAGACATAAAAATAAATTTTAAAAATGGATACATTCCTGCTGTTGGGACTAGCAAGTGTCACCTATGCTATATATATACATGTATGCTAGACAATAAAGGTTGGGACAAAAAATGTTCACATTGGAGGAGGCACTATATTAAACTTTCTGCAACCTATTTTTAGATATATACAGTATTTACAAAAAAATGCATCATTAATAAATGGTTTGGAGTTATTGATAAAAATCAGTGATGGGCAATACTGATCTCTGATTCAGTGTTTCTAGGCTTGCAATTTGTTTCTGCTCAGTTTCTCACTAACGATCGATGATGCCTGTTCCTGCGAATGTTTCGAAATCCAATATGACGATTTTGATTATGACATTATGAAATATCAGGAAAACGATAATGAATCGATGCACGTTGCCGACCGACTGTGACATCTGGGGTTTTGGTAATGTTGGTAGTGAGTAAGTTCTTCCTGTAAGTGCTATAAGTGACAAAATGAAAATACGAGGGTCGGTTAGTACCTTAGGGCTCATGGAATATTCGCTTGGATGAGTTCAAGAGATTTTTTCCCTTCTCTCTCTCTCGCTCGATTTTTGTAAAAAAAATCCAATTTTGGGCAATCTGATTGCTATCTACTCGCCATACAGGTTGCAATTAAAATCTTTATCTATATGGGGAACATGTCCGCGAAGGTCCATTTACTCGACCATTATGTGCTCCTCGATGGTTGCTCAATCACAATTCCTTCATGGCCATTTTCTTCAACTTTTATCGCAGGAGGCCATTGAAGATTTCTCTCCATAGCTCCCTAATGAGATAATTTGATGCCCAGTTTCTGGTTTGTTCTTAATTGTTCGTACTAACAAATTAATTGGTAACATTTCAAGGCCATCGTCTGTGATCACTCACCTGTTACTAATACCATTTCTCTTTAAAGTTAATGTACTGTACATTGGTGCATTATCAAAGGAAACTTTCCTTACAAGCCTATCAAGAGAAAACACAACCTGAAAGTAGTCTTGCTTTTTGGGACTATTTGAATTCTTTAATAATCTTTCAGTTATTTGTAACCGTTTCTGATAGCGTTCGATTTGCTTTTGAGCTTTGATGACTACCTTGGAAGATGTCTGTTTGACCCCACGAGTTAAAAACTTTCCAAATGATACCGCTTTTTTAATTGTTATACACAATACATGTACGAGTAACATTTCCATGAGGAAAAACAATTTGTCACTTCATGTCACTTACAATTCAAATAGACCATCCTTAGTTATAAATACAGTGTAAATCTTATACACTGTATGCTCAAAATCATCTATGAATTTCAAAACAAAGTGGTCATCAAAGGACTAAATGTGCTTTCATTGTAATAAGTGCTTTAAAATGGTTGTTAATTGAAGTGTTTTGGTTTTTCGTGTTATATACTGGATGCAAACATTCATTGTTCCCAGAAGTCAGTTTGACCTCCGGTTACTAAGGCCACACTAAAGGGATTTTTGTAGATAGAAACCTTCTATGGGCTGGTAGCTTTTAACCATGAAAATGCATTAGATTAATGGGATTATCGGGACCAGCTCACACTTTCAACACAGGATTGCTTTTGCGGTCATTAACAAAGTGCGGATGGTTTCCTTTTTGACTTCCTTTGATCATGGGGATCTTGTGGTCTGGCAACGAAAATAATAGCTTGTAGTGCTTAATTCAATTAGCAGTGATTGCCATCTAACACGTAATTGCCCGTTTGAGTATTTTGAAAAACAACGGCAGAGATTATCAGAAATAATAACTAAACTTTTGAAAGTTTGATTTTTACAGGTCAGCTTCTTCTCCACCAGTCCCGAATTAAGCAACAAGCAACGATTTGAATATTTTACGAGAACAATTCCTGCAGATAATTATCAGGTGCAGGCGATGATTGAAATTGTGAAAAGGATGAACTGGACATACATCTCAGTGATCTACGAGGAATCCAATTATGGAATTAAGGTAATACTCTTGTAAAATATTTCACTAAATACTCCGTATTTTCATTATACATGTAATTTTAAGTGTTTAATATATCAGTTTTAAACTGGTCAGTTAACTCAATCCTGAGAAGTAATCCCGTGATAGGTTCATTACGTAGGATCAAGGTGAGACCGATTTAATTTGCAATGTTGCAACTAAAATACAAAGTGGCCACTTATAAGTATGCATAATGTCATTTCATTGTTCTTTAGACGATTTGTATTGTAAAATGATATCCTTAAAGAACAGTAAAACTTAGATTAACCGACACTCTTTTAACCGTCAGTCTATCTAGCGATGCGTGTAAAATATTAATATCCCGTAGAAACCCTTTAATGTTTCAGTGATTATTATACGGGAAAAATTCGATGCTCCGCATGAATAGCCAGTCCAATTATAACATAACTGATTGTGTCCCAAAGCAATCTGCAAGTTTTCCATTTGCGCACTTTATTCATACAGTGCTCTAGTTATTAATCGCTCCAAGATACGAGTAGTCAAAGTTATGTTTTTTAGGTATAATGTGGTTTAATATTCTCTCGTGCAATCTCGCTGTTCAGGTAGTTAATGAATCTGTTGTAATTAGTAGTAAAAAAGACAATGGGCTCATCGCTGCGAGGCAGGCAGGCCCTACGCGTGGCCTCTTGATAAGACACTTGAAAAATGCCCTTCAGAAATTGTGTTGCATCATTTCCTCTGGGGAATGAAGAGGGTTTTGGTGGCGTATCTGATAGCAGTTTGGCTCTGGAGTTTTCAAGCAGGTAATTATAGGCTATAAAAGAGGCGAGGAGGACTGCAGTGCAATTTGGTGCATTACCGTAACAGTGTTACCAAATGGAAAGTGAAGTTAATTAACCGAAGATGTTATACTTAGGCCCAGGTCGAGCAATTATTTGGAATGCATTGAGGCAAATTAGGAAATAAATTGAAGTACTTTCTGACAGAATTGTCGGACGCAACGGTAAACGCCCGAACAATTTGGTCTCAGCTATTTTTATCATTTATTGCTGATATGGACGCCAGATAAACCGCATAAGAGCTTAAATGTATCATAGCCTACGCTGCATTGGGAGTCCAATGGCTCGTCGTCAGTCAACAAATCATAGGAGTAAGGGTTCTGGTAATTACGCCAAACGCAGTTTCTCAGACGGTTGGCCACATTAAATTGCCTTAGGGCAATTTTCTGATTTTATCCAAAATGGTAATATTGCAAAATCATCTTCTTTCATGAAAATTCTGGACCCTTTCGACGTACGCCTCTACTTGCCAGTGTAGAGATCAATATGAATAGGAAGAGAGGTTATCACACGTCATATTTTCGGAAACATGCTTTGGATTTTAGGCATAAGTTGAAAGGAGAGACCTTTTTAATATTATACAAAGCGATTCAAAAGATCTTCACAGTTTACATTATGGAATGTCATTTTATGGTCAGAATGTTTGGATGACCATTTACAAAGAGTCATATTTTAACCACGAAACCTATTAAATAATGTCTAATTTTGTTTCTACATTTCATTTTATATAAAAGGCACAGAAAGCAAAGATTCTGAACAAAATTCTGTAGCGACAGTCTAAAAAGATTCAGGCATAAGTGCTGACAATTATTGAATTTTTTCTCAAACTTTTCCTATATCTTTTTTCAGGCATTTGAAGTTTTGGAGGAACAATTTGCATTTAACAACATATGTATAGCAATCAAGGAGCGTCTGGTGAAGGATTCAGGAGTTGCTGGGGAAGGAGTTTATGACGTTATTGTTAACAAATTGCTTTCGAAACCAAGAGCTCGGGGTAAGGTATTTGTTTAAAAACTATTGCATTAATTATTTATTGGTTTAATATTAAAGTACAGTAATTCTTTCGGTAGACAAGAGAAAACCAACCATATCATTGGCTATAATGTAAAAGTTAAAATGGAAATTGAATATGGTGATTGTAATATTAGTATATTATCGATTTTCATAAATGCATGCACAGGTGTATGCGTGTATGTTACATTATACATTAACATGCACAGTAACTTGAAACACTTCAAGCACTCCAAAATATGCGGTGATGTTTGTAACATATTCCAATGGTAAATGCTTAATTTGCAATATTAAATACTGCACTAGTAAATTCTTAATTTGTAAAATCTCCCTGCATAAAATATCCTTGCCGTAAATATTTTCTTATTATGGTATAGATACAGAGTAGTCAAATTCAATGTATGCGGTGCATTAGAGGCAAGAAAGCGATTAAAGATTCATTGAACCTACTTTATTCCTTAATCAAGAGGTTTTCTCTCCCTCTTCCACGAATTAGCAGTATATTGAGCAGCTGCATTCGAAAAAAAGATTTAATTAACTGCCACGTTTAATGGATTAAACTTGCTAATTTAGTAGCGCGAGGAGAAGTAAAATTCGAATTAAGTTTAACGAGAACATTTTGGGATTGTTTAGACACTCAATGGCTGTTTTTGCTCTATTAGTCATCAATATGCTCTCCAGGAAAATGACTTCTTGTGTTCAACTGCTCAGGCCTGTGCACCGTCTTGTAGAATTACACGCAGCTTTAATCTGGTAGCACGATGTATAAAAATGCTCATTTGGTGCTTCCCAATTTACTAATGGAGCATTGGTTTACAGAATGAATTCATCGTCGTTTATACGCGTGAGATGCCTTATACTTAATTGATGTTTTTGCTCTCATCTCTCTTTTCCAATACAAGTATCACCAATTTGCCCACTTCAAACCAACCAAATGTGGCTGACCACCATTGCGTGCTTTTGTGTGCATGTGGTCTGGGCAAATCAGGGCAAATTCGCACGACCAAAGCTCAGCCCACAACACCTGTTACCATAGCAAAATTCTCGTCAATTGCTGAGCAGTTGGTTTCTTTTTTCGTTTTTTTTTCTGTATTGCTCCTCGGACAGCGATAAAAACCCTCTTAAGCAGAAATGCGCTCATTGTGGTTGAATGGGAATTCAGGAATCAGTGTAGCTGCCATAGTCTAATCCCATAAATCCGACTAGTTGTTGCCTTATCCAGTCTTAACTTGGTTGTGGTTTTAGCCATTTACTTTTCGGACAACAGAATTAATTGTCAAACCTGCTGCAGCGGATTGAGTTGCACACAACGATGGGCATTCGTTTAATACATGTACATTACGTGAAATTGTCTCCCATTATACACAATCCAGTGGTATTGCCATATGTGGTCATGTACTTATATGATCCATTTATAGCTACATGTAGGTATAAGACCATAATTATATCTTATATTGTATATTCAATTTGCCTTACATGCCAAGTGACTGCATGAGCACTTATGACCACTTTTTGCATTTGTAAAATGGCATGTGGTACACGTGTACGTACAAACGATGGTATATATGGCAAATGTGTTTAATGACTTAAATTAATTCCATGTATGATACCATTTATGGTATCTAACATTATCCGGGCATCTAATACTTGAATATTCAAGCAGGCTGACCTCACTAAAACATTCAGCCAATAGGTTAGTTGTTTGCCATTACAAACACTAGTTACCATTTTATTGTCAAAAAGTTTACTGCATAATTCATTAATGATATAATGATTCATTTTGTTTCGCATGTATTTTTTGCTCGAATTTATTGCTGTTAACTTCTCTTTTTTAAATTGCACCAACCTCTTCTTTGTATGTTTTACAAGTATATATCGATGCAGGCAGGTCTAGTCGGATGTAGGTGAATAAAGTCAGGGCTTCATTTGAGGATGTATATCAGACCGTAATTTGTCCTGTTACTTTCTGTGATTCTAATCAAATGACCGTTAAGAGGTCAAGATGCTGCGCTAAGCAGACATACAAGGAAATCAAATTAAATCACGCTATAAAACAAGTAATTATAACAGTCACTTGAACACTGCTGCTGCTCGATGTCGTTAATTAGCAATATAAAACAAAGTATTTTAAAGGTTAGTGGAAAACCTCATTTCAACTTGAGAATGGAGCATGCTAATGCCAACACTAAAAGCTCTTGTTATTTCCAGAGTGTTTGGCGCTATCTGGCATCACTTCCTTATTTAGCTAAAGACATTATACATGTACTTTGGTGTTGTTTGCGCTAATGCGGGTTTTATTCTTTTGACTTTTCCTAATTGCAAAATTAAATGGTGCTCAATTAACGAGCGAGGAAACGTTAAATTAAGGCTGAATCTTGTACTCTGTCTTCCGCGTGGCAATGAATACGTGGTCAGAATAAATTTCATGTATTGAAATTTTGTTCGATGGTGAATACCAGTAATTAATTATTGTAGGAAATTTCATTACGCTTCAGTGTGATGCATAAAGCCCTGGACAGCTTCAGTGTATCCAAACTAAACAAATTTGGGTAGGATTTAAATGTAAATATTTTGTGCACATATTAATCTGAAGTTTACATGCATATCCTGATAAAATCTACGCCTCACGTTATAGCATTTCAAGTTTAACTTGCTATGAACTAAACCCCGAAATAAGAGCACTTTCCTTCCCATGTTGTCAAAATCGCAGCATATCGTAATCTTTTTGTAGGAACATTAGTGTAATTTATAAGCACCATTTGCGAAACAGTCGACGAATCTGCCAGCTTATGAACTGCATAAGTTTGAAACTCAAATTCACGATGACAAAGGCATCACATTATCTCTTCGAAATGTAGTTTTTTTTAACAGAATTACAATGATTTTGATAGCGACGTCTCTTAATGGGCTTTATCTGCAGGTTTGACAATCCCAGACTACCAAAATAGACTGCTTAACGGTATTTCTTGTGTGCGAGCAATCATTTAAATTTGCAGTTCTTATTATGAATAAGTAAGCTACAAAAATTGCCACGACAATGCTGTACCAAACTGCTTTTATTGCTGTAGAGTAGTTCATCATGGACCAAACTGCTTTTATTGCTGTAGAGTAGTTCATCATGGACCAAACTGCTTTTATTGCTGTGGAGTAGTTCATCATGGAAATGTCTCGTTTGACCCTGTTATGATTTCCAATATCACCAGTCGGAATTTGGTCAAGCATGGCATGAGATAAAAAGTCACGAGTGTGTTCATTGTTAATTATTGTTGCATTCCCATAGGAGTCATCATATTTGGATCCGATCAAGAAGTTGCTGGTGTCATGAGAGCCATTCGTCGAAACAATGCAACTGGAAAATTCTCTTGGATCGGAAGTGACGGTTGGAGCGAAAGGACACTCGTTTTCGATGGCAACGAAAGGGAGGTCGAAGGCACTTTATCCGTTCAACCACAAGCTAATCCCGTCATAGGATTTGAGGAGTATTTTCTCAATCTCACTGTGAAGCTCAACAAGCGAAATCCGTGGTTTGTAGAGTACTGGGAACATTATTTCAAATGCAAATTCCCCAACAGCACAACCACTCCCTACAACGAAAATTGGGCGGTCACTTGCACGGGAGATGAGGTGATGACCAAAGACAACGGATACACCCCTGAAAGCCAGTTGCAGTTCGTCAGCGACTCAGTTATGGCATTTGCACATGCTTTTAAGTAAGTCTGTATCCTTTAATTGCCTTTGCTCCATATCAAAATCTAGCGCACTTTTATTCTGCAGCAATACAGTGACCATGAAGTCCTACCCTCATTACAAAAATCGATTTTCAAAAAATGATCGAAAAAGTTTCGAATTTTATAAAATGTTGAAGAAGTCTTGCAAGTGGTGTATTTGGTTCTCAGGGAGTACCAGAAACGAAAAGCTGTTTCATGGTACACTTTATTATGATTCCAACACCAACCAGTGTCCAAAAGTCAATTGAATTAAAGAAAAATGATGCACACTAGAAAATCACCCGAGTTTGTTCGCAGTCAAAACTTTCTTCAGAAATTACTATTAACACTGATTGGCGATTTGGTCACGTTACACATGAAGCCATCTTGATGGTTTTCCTACTCAGACTTTATTTTGATTTTAGTGATTGCAGCGTCGCCTGTTGGCACTCTGTGAACCAAATAAATAATGTAAGACGACTAGGAATTCTTCTACCCTTCTTCCAAATGTTGCGCCTAGTGAGGATGGTAGGACTTTATGATCCCTGTAGATCATACCCATCAGTTTTAATTGTTTTGCGAGTGATTACGAATACTGTCATTGGGGGAAAGGGTCTTAAAATAAGAAAAGAGTGATGACATAATTGGTGCTCCCTTATATTGAATAGTAGGTCAATACTTTCTCATGCAATACGAAACATTTTTAAAAGGAAGATTTTTTTCGGTTTACACAGCATTGCGAAACACGAGCAATTCTCAGTAAACATAAAAATGTGATTTCAGCGAATTATTATTACAAACCTTAAATACAATGTATGTGTAATGATGTTGCCTTAATCAGGCGAGATTCTGTCATCGAAATTTTAAGCGAATTATATTTTTATTTCCAATTCGCAACACTGTGGCAATTCGACATCAAAATAGCCCTAAGCCATCCTTTCAATCCCCAAAAGTTGCGCTCTTGTAATGATGGAAAACAAAAATGTAACGATGTTGACGTCGTGAATTTTTCAGTTTGCGCAAAATGTGGGATAACCGTTATCATGGAGAAATGGCTAAAAGCAATATAGTGTTTGTTTGTTTAATAAAACAGAGACATGCACGCGGATTTATGTGCTGGACTAAGTGGGCTTTGTGATGCCATGAATCCGATCGATGGTACGGACCTGTTACACTATTTGAGGAAAGTGAATTTTACAGGTAAGATAAAACATGAAATATTATTTAATGCATAGGTTTGGTGAGCCTTTTCGGCTGTTATGAGGGGGTTTAGTCTGTATTGCATGGAAAGAAAATCGGGTTTAGTCACGTCTTTCCTTACGGAGAATACAATCCCTAAATGGTTGACCAATATCCTATACTGTCATTGCAAACGCTCTCAAGTCTTCTGCAGGTTACCTTGGACGTACATGTGCATGTACTTTCAAACGCTGCCAGTTGCCAAGTAGGACTTCCTTTCTATTTAAAATCGTAACCTTTGGCAAATTGATTTGAAAATTCCATCCCAGAAAATAGCGTGTATGACTATCCCAAAAAATGTCCTATCTTACCAGACATTCGAAATACATGTACATGTACGGTTGTGTGACACCCCTGGATGCATTGATCTTGACTTGCTACCATACCGGGTATTTATGAATTTGTGCTTTTGAATTGATTTTAGGAAGGGCGCACATATTTCTGACTCATGCTGGATATGTACATGTAGATCCGAAGTAAATTTTTAAGTCGTAGTATTGACACGTCTGGAGTTCTTGATAATCAACCAACATGGTTTTCCGACTATTTCTTAGTAATGTTGTTTGCTTTCAAACTTTTTCCGACAATTCTTAAGGGTGAAACTTTTGCATGGATTCACATTTTGCTGTTATTGACAGCATTTCAGGTCGCATGACTGAGCTTCATAGTCAATCTTTTTCGAATTTTTTTTCCTGGGGATTCAACCAGTTTATCCGTGTTTGCTTTTCGCTTCATGCCTCAACTGCTTGTCATCTCATCAGTGTGAAAACATTGGTGATTGACCATGTAAGGGTATATTGTGCCAGTCGTCGTTGGTTTTGTTGGTTGCTGGATATAACTTCTTACTTTTAATCGGGAATGTGTTAGTATACCGTCACGCAGGGCCGGCTCTACAATATAGGCGAACTAGGCAGCCGCCTAGGGCGCAGACAAAAGGGGGGCGCAGGCAGAGTCCTGCGCTCCCCAGGTTGAGGCGCATATTTTCTTTAATTTCATTTTATTTTCATCGTTTCTTCCCATTTTACTATAACATGTTTGTACCTGGGTGAATCTGTAACACTTTT
>JAQFYZ010000984.1:0-29364 GCA_034695085.1 Cylindroiulus punctatus
TTTTGAGCCCAGTCTCCCTTATAATTCTACAGATAGGTCATACATAAAAGAGGTTTCTCTCTTTATTTGTTGCATTTCTCACATTATTTTCCATTTTTTACAGAAATTGTCACATTTGTCACACAGGTTTCAAATTGTCACATTTGTCACACAGGTTTCAAATTGTCACATTTTGTCCCATTTGTCCCATCGGCCACATCCCTGTAATCTTATGGTAGAGGTTGTAGCCAAAACGACTCATTGTTTTTTGGGGGATTTTAACATAGGGTTAGAATCCAGCATCTGTGATCCGGCTTTGCAAAAATGTCACGGCGTTGTTCTGTTTCAAAATGTGATATTCTGCGTGAATATTTTCGGCTGCACTTCAGACTTAACACATTCGTGTATTTGTAGGTACATCTTGATCGCCCACTACCAGTGGTACGACCGGCTGTACCAGCGCCTGAACATCATCCTGATGATCGCCTTCGTGTGGGCCTTCAGCTTCGCCATTTTGGTGCCCACCCTGCTGGGTTCCTGGGGTCAGTTCGGCTATAGCCCAGAGACCTTCTCCTGCACCATCCTGCGAAAGGATGGAAAGTCGCCCAAGAAGTTCCTCTTTCTGTTCGGTTTCCTGCTGCCCTGCGTCGTCATCGTCATTTCCTATTCCTGCATTTTTTACAAAGTCCGCCAGAGCCGGCACAACGTGGCTGCCCATGGGTAAACATGGCCCCGGTTGGCCATCCTCCTGTACATATTGCCTGTACTGGAACCAGAACTTTAATCCTTTCCTTTCCTGTTCCAGGTCCAAGTCTCCATCCAACGGCTCCAGCAGCCCCAACGGGAAGAGCAGCCAATGGGGCGAGGACCTCCGCCTGACCCGCCTGATGCTCATCATCTTCCTCACCTTCATCTTGTGCTACCTGCCCTTGATGGTGGCCAACGTGTTTGTTCCAGAGAACGAGCATCCGGTCTTGCACGTCATGGCATCCGTCCTAGCCTACGCCAGCAGCTGCATCAACCCCTTCATCTACGCCTTCCACAACCGGCAGTACCGCAACGCTTACTGCCGGGTCCTCTGCTGCTTCCGGCAAGGCTTCACCGGCAGCATCGGAAGGCAGACAGCCAGCTCGCACTCCAACAGCCGCTCCAATTCCGGCATGGGAAAGACCATGGCCACCGACGTCTACCAGTACAATGTGGTGTCCAACAAGATGCAGACCTTGTCGCTTAAGCCCAATGGCGATGCCGAGTCTTATATTCCAATAAACCAATGAGGATTTTCTGCCGATGAACAGCCAGCCAATGATAGTTAAGCTTATGATGGCTTCAACGTGCAAAGATGAAGTACTTTGATGAGCTGCAAGCTACCCAAGTGATTTTGTTGAAGAGTCTCTTGGTGCACTGACTATGGTATTCTGTTGTCAGGAGCAATTGGACCAATGGCATTTTGCTGCATATATTGCAAGAAACCAATGATAAGATGGCTTCAACGCGCAAATACAAAGTACATTAACTGATAGCTGCGATCAACACAAAAACTCTTGCTGATGAGACTCTTTGTGAGCTGTAATGGTATTTTGCTGTCAGAAACAATGGACTAATGGCATTTAGCTGCTTATGGCCCATCAGCCATCAATGATTTCTGTTAAGATGGCAATCATTTGACAAATCTTAATCTTTGGTGGATGTGAACCAATGACTTCTGGCAAGGTACAAATCAGCTATAATTGCCATGCAAGAATGCATTTATAGGACGAGATCAGGTGCCCTATCGCATACTACTCTTGGAAGGTGTCACAACTACGACCAAATACTCACGCCACGCCGCTTAGAAGTACCCTTACGTGCTCGCAGAACGCGTTTATCGTCTATAATTACTCCATAGTTAGTGCTGGTAGATGCTGTATTTGGTGTTTGCAGTGTGTTCTAGCAAAGCTTATCATTTGTCCCCAAAGACCAGTGGACAAACTACACCGCATTTGAATTCTACCGAGTTTTATATACCTAGTGATTTTATTTAGCAAATTTTGTACGTGTGTAACATAAGAAATAAATACATTTTTTACCATTTTATTATAATAAAATTCGTTGTCAATTTCCAACCTTGATTTCTACATGGCATACTAGACTACAGGCCACAATGCTCAAAACAAAACCTAGATGGAGCCACCATCAAACCCTTCGCTGTGTACCGCCATCTGCACTACACTTGTCAAAACTGAGAGGACTATGCCAGATTTCTGGAATGAACCAGTCGACCCTTTTTGATGACGTATTCGATCAAGTTATCGTGGCCCCCCATTTGATAAATCAGATGCTCCCATCTGAAAAAAACAAAAGATGTCCATTTGTTTGTTAGAATTGAAGTTATCAGTGCATTGTGTTGGACAAAGTTCAGCTATGTAGGAATGTGCCGGAACACGAATTTATCAATATTCGATTACTATAAATCCAAGATGGTAGCTATCTGATAACACGGATATCCAGACACTTCCTCACTCGCATTGCAAGGAATTCAGTTCCTGTAACAATGTTTAGGCGTATCTCCAGGCACCATCTTGTTGTAGTCGCAATGCAGTCATTTTGAATTAGTATGGAATACCTTGGTGCGTTGATGATCACCAGATCAGCAAACTTTCCACGTTCCAAAGAACCATGGGTAGCAGATCTTCCCAAGGAGGCTGCGGCATTGAGGGTGGCGGCGACCAGGGCCTCGGCCATGCTCATGCGAAAATAAATGCAAGCTAAATGCATCGTCAATGGCTAGGCGAAAAAGATTAAAAACCAAAAATCAAGTCCCAGATAGCACATGGACCAAAATTGTACGTCATTTTTAGATCCTTTTTTGGCTTGATATTATTCGTCCCAAATGGATGCGAGTTTTTGGTCATATTTTTTCGAATTAAGGACTGCTTTTCAAACATGTTAGTAATTTTTCTAGACGGCCATCTTTGAATAAGGGCCTTTGGCAGCCATGTTGCATCCGCTTACCATCGACAGGCAATAGGCATTGGGGTTGAAATCCGAGCCCAAAGCCACTGGAACACCATTCTGGATCATTCTTCTCACAGGAGGCGCTTTCAGGCGAAGGATGTAGGCAGTGGTTGGCAAGAGCACAGCGACGCATTCCTTGTCGGCCATGGCCCTAATGCCATCCTCGCTGATTTCCTCCAGGTGGCTGATCGCTTCCGCGTCTACTTCCACCCCCATCTGAACACACAGAATCGCTAAGCATCGGGATTAAGGGATGGAGCCAGGGTCTAGACTATAGTAATCCTTTAAACCTCTTAATAATCTTCGATTCGGAACAAATCGACTTGATCATCCCCCTAGGTGCCACTTGACATGGCACAGACAGGAAGTACCATAAAAAGACCATATTGTGATACGTACTTCAGCCGAGCCTGTAGAGTGGAGCTCATCCCCGTGGAAGTTGAGCCTAAGCCCCAAACTGCGACCGGCTAGTAAAATCTGGCGTGATTGGTGCACGTCGAACACACCTTGCTCGCAAAATACGTCGATGCTTTCGACTGCAATTTCCCCGCTGTCCATGCACTTCTTTACCAGTGGCAACTGCTCGTCAATCACTGCTCTAGTAGCCTCAGCAGAATTCTTTCCTCTGTGGAAACCAGAAACGAAATATTCCAGCTAGAAATTCAGCGCTTCGCGATATCAAGCTCTGACTAGACTACAGAAACGTTTCTGCCACAAAGATGACCTCAACGCTTTGCAATCAGTTTCTTTTTCCATAAAAGAAGGCATACTAAACAGGATTCCTTCGGAAATTATATTTTCCAATTCCCTGACTAAGGTCTACCCATTTTCCAAACATATTTCCCCTGACCAATATGCCAATTAAGGTAAGGAATTGCAATACATTATATTGCTTCAGAAAACTTCCTACATGCTACAGGGCAAAGCAAGTGAAAGGGAATTTCCACTTACTACAGATGCAGTGCTGACTGAGCGTGCAATTTACCTGATATTTTCATAATAAACGACTTTTGTGCAAATCCTCACATATTTTTCAGGATGGGAAACGATGTGAGCAAAATACTGTTCTTATTATTTTTGTGATTTGATGAAGCACTTCCACGTCATTTTAATTCAAGGTTTTCCAGATTTACCAGGTCTGGGGCACGGTATGACACATATGATATCAGTTTACATGCAGGTACAGTATTCATGTACTCACTCACTTTGGTATGGCATGCGCTCCACAAAACGTGCTGGAGATCTCGATGGGCAGGTGACGTTTGGCCTTCTCCAGGACCTTCAGCATTTTGATTTCCGTTTCGGGTTCAAGCCCGTATCCGCTCTTGCACTCGACAAGGGTGGTGCCACAGCGCAACATGGTGCCAAGACGCTCTGCCAGCAAGGCATACAACTGCTCAAAGGCGGCGCCGCGTGTGTGCTCCACGGTGAAGTGGATGCCGCCGCCTGCCTCATGAATCTGCATGTAGGTGGCACCAGAGAGCTTTGAAGGTGTCGAAAAGAAATCACTGAGTTCAGGAAAGCTTTCGATGGCATGACAAAATGGCCGCCACGTACCTTCATTGCAAACTCGTGAACACGGTCGCCCGCCCATACCGGATGAGTATGTCCATCGATTAAACCTTAGATAGACAATTAGTGTTGAATTAGTCGTTCCACCTTTAGATGATCCCTATGGTGTTGCCACCTGGAAATAGCCTCACATCCACACTAGCGTTCGATCTTTTACATTATTGCAATATAATTAGCTGATTTTGCTCAAATTTTGCTAAACCAATATACAACCCCTGGCAAAACGTTTATGATGATTCAAATGTACATTGCCTCATGAAGACATACTGTATCATCATTTCCTGATGAATGACCACAAGATTTAGCAAAACAAATTTGCATAAGGCAATATCCAAAGAACACTAAGCACAAAAAGCAACTCTACACATGATACACTCTAAACGGAAAAAGCGCAAATGTTTTGAAACTATATACACACCCTATGGGTACAAATGTTGATTGCACGTGTACCCTTGACATGTGTTCCCATGTTCATATTGTACCTTGAGGTATAAATATTTAAATCATTTCATCCCTTTGGGCACATATATGATATATGGGGTGCAAATGTACATTTGTACCCCACAAAAACTGCATGTGTACTTTTACGGTTTACAGTGTGTGCATGTATGTACATGCACAACCCCTGGCAAAACGTTTGTGATATACATGTACATGTACGTGTAAATACCTGGAAGAACGCATTTTCCAGAAGCCTCGATGACTTTCTCAAAAACCGTGGCTTTGAATTTTTCCTCAATCTCCGAGTCGTAACCGAAATCAACGATTTTGCCGTCTCTATTTTTCGGAAAAAATGAAAGAAACTTGCAACAAGATGGTCTTTCACTGTTGCAGCCGCCATTTTCTGAACTCAAATTTGGAACGTCGAATGCCGTGACGTCACAGAACGGGACGCTCACGAGATTCCACGAGAAAAAGAACAGATTCCGAATTACGGAATCCCCAAACGGACAGCCATGGTGCCACTGCGTTTTTAATCGAAATAAAATGTGCGAACATGTTAACTTACTCCCCTGTCACGAGACTTAAACCTTGTCCATTCTGCTTCTGGAGCACCACGATGTTATTCATTTCATCTCCTTTTAAAAATGGCTGTTTTTTGTCGCAAATGCAAACGAGCTGCTCAGCGCCACGAACTAAAAGACGACCAACTCTGGCCTCCATTTTGTATACAAATCACGATGTGGTTCGCAGTCGGGCCAACATAAATGTCAATGCAAACAATATTTTGTTTTAACAGCGCAGTGCTAATCCCCATCAGCTTATGTCGAAAGTACTTAAGACAGAGACGATAAAAGCGGAATTTATAGAGGTCACCTTGTAAAATGACACGCACGGAGCCCCGTAGTAACCTTTGTAACATTTTTTATTGGCTATACTCCGACTATGCCATAATTTTGGAAGTGAATGCAACTTTTCTGCTTTATCAAACTGGGTAAAATGAACGACTAATTATACATTGCTAAATAATCCAAAAGACCTAAGCTTCATTGATAAACATAGCTAAAATTGATAGTTAAATATTTTAAAAGTTGCCCCTTATTTTCCCTGCATAGCAAAGATGCCATGCTAGATTGCCAACTTCCAAACTTGGTCCAACTTCCAAACTTGGTCGACCTTTTAAAAATAATAAGAAAGTTCGGCATAATGATGGCATTTAGAGCTGACCATGAATTATTTGCAACAAAAGTGAGGACGTCATGAGCATCACCAAAAAAAATATAAAACAACACCTTACTACATACAATCATACTTCACACAACAAACTAATTTCAAATTACCTACCATTGTCTAACCAGACAATTATGTTCTATCACGTAGTAAAGAACAAAGTTTAGAAACACATTCAAGTACATTTGAGGCATTACCAAAAAATCAGTTATAGAGATAAATGAACCACGAAGGCGCCATCTTGGAACACGTTGCCAAGCAACGGTAGACGCTTTTATTCGAAGGGGGATGCATTTATCTGCATAGGAAAACGAATTTGAGTGCATTCACATCGATTTAAGTCGATACTACGTGTAAACACCAAAAGAATAAACAGAGGAAATATGGCTGGGACTCAACTGACTCTGCCCAAAATCGCCAAGAAGATGAGGACGCCTGTGCGGACAGTTTTGGAGCCGGCCAGCCCCGAGGGCGAAATGTTCAATTTGCCCCATCTGCCAGGTTCGTAAATAAACTCAGATTTTAAAATTAAATTTTGAAAACATCTGTCGATCAGAGGCGTCAATCTGTGCATTAATTATAGCCCCATTTGCATAAAGTAAACAGTACCAGCCTTAACCCTTCCGGAGGCGAAGGAAATGATTATTTTTTTTACTCAAAAATGACTACTAATTCATTTCAACATCTGCACTTCGAAAAGTCTGCTTTTCGTTGAACGTTTTGACGCCTTTGACAAATATAAATCAGGGAGAAAAACGACAGATATAAAAGACTTAATTGAATTTTTTCTTGATGAGCAGACAAATAACAGAAGTTTTATTGGCTTCAGCTGTACTCCTGGTGAAAACCGAAATGTGCAAAATTTGCATGTTATTGATTTTAGAGCCCTGGTTCCCAACCTGGGTACATCTGCACTATAGCTGTTGGAGAGGTACATGACCAACTCGAAAAACTAGCACTACCTAGCATAACTAGCATTAGAAAATGCTAAGATCAGTACGGGATTCATATAAAGAATTACCTAACATTTTTCCAAGTTTTTTACTGTTTTACAAGTTATCCAATAAATTTCGAAAAATCGACAAAAATCTAACATTGGGGATTCATTTTTAATTTTTTTTGAAGTTTTCAATTTATTATTAACATTTCTTAAACATCCTTTTATAATGCACATACAGTACATATTTCTTAGTTACTGACATGTAATGACATGTATGGTGTATAGCCACAAAAACTACCATACAGTATAATCACTCACTTTCAGTACCACTGTACTTTTTCGACTTCCCTTGACATACCCAAGGATGTATGTTTATTGCTACTGATGCACTAGCAAATAAGGAAGTCTTCATTGTCATTCCATTGTCATTGTCACAGAACAACAAATGAACGAATTTCATTGCTTTTTCATGAAATTTCATCACCAGCTCCTGCATCGTGATTAAATACTGAAAGTTGGGAATGTGTGTGTGTGTGTGTATTTGGGGGGCACAGTGCCTAAGAAAGTTGGGAATAATGGAATAATTTATGTAGCAAATAAGGAAGTCAACACTAACGTCTTTCTACAAGCAAATTTCCCACTTACGAAAAAAACTCCCCAAATGACAACCACTAATTTTTTCCAGTGATTTCTAAGAAAAAGAAAGCTAAGGAGAGTATCAGGGAATATATCGACAAAAAACGGGAATTATGTCTGTTGGAGGTAGGTACAAAGCAACTGGAGATTAGGCCTGGGCGTTAGCATCGTTATCGTTAATCTCTGGGGTTAATCCCAAAGTACAACATGAGCTTGAGACGAGAAGAAGTTGAGATGTTGGCTGAAAAAGTACGAAAAGAAGAAGAAAGCCTGAATCGCGCCGAAAAACAACTTAAAATGGAAGAAGAAACCTTTGAGAAACGACTTCAAGAAAGCAAGCAACTTTGCGAAGAAGCCAGCAAAAGGTTGGGGCATCGCCAAATTTTAACCCACAACAGCATATGGCGATAACTTCAACAAAATCTGAAATGTTTTTAGAGCAGAAACGGCCATCACTCTCAAAATGGACAAGAACAAGGAGCTGAAAAGGCTAAAATCTCACATCGACTCCATCGAAAGTGAAATATCAAAATATCAAGACTCCCTCCAGGAGCTGCGCGGTTATGAAAAGTTCATCCAAGATGTCATGGCAGTGGTAAACCATTAGTTGTGCCAATTCAGCTAATTTCTTTGTGGTCCTCTTGAGGGGAAGCATAGCACCGCCTGCTAAATAAATAGTTGCTCCCCATTAAAGCACATTTCGTTGACTAGGACAGTGAAACCTTCTGGGACAACCCTGAAGGGCTGCTGTCCAATTACGACAAATTGCGAGACAAGAACAGCCGCTTACTGGACATAGTGATTCTGGAAGAAGACGCAGCTGAGATGGTCAAGGACTACACGCAATGGGTGCGAAAAACCATGTAAGAAATCAACCCATTCCAAGCGTTTGTTCAACGAAAATTAAATATGGCGCTAATCTAAACTGAATAATATCCAGAGATAATGTGGTACATGACCTGGAAGAGTCACAGGCGGATCTGACAAGAAGGTACAAAGAAGCCCAAGAAAAATTGACCGACTTGAAACAGGCCCAAAAGTAAGTCCCTGCCTCAAAATAGAATTTTATTTTTTAATTCAGTTCGAATTCAGTTCAGTAGTTATTATAGCTTTGTTAATTTAAGAAATTACAAATGAAAAGGGATGTTCAACACGTTAACCGCTCATGGCTCCTATGCTGTCAGTGATTGCCTGTGATCAGGGGCAGCGAAATCAGATATTGTATTTTAGAAAATAAAAACAGCTAGGACAGGTAGCATTCTTGTATGAATGTAGCAGTCAATTGGGGAAGAATATTAAATATCTGTGCAGTTCAACTTTTGCAGTGAATATTGTGGACTGTATCTGTAAGTTCATTCGGGATTACAAGGTTATCGAGGTTTTCTATGACAACTGCTCAAAAATTTCTGGTTTATTATGGATACCTTGAATAAGAGCGCCCCAAGAAATGAATGTTTTAACCTCCCTGGCTGAGGCTGGCTTAGTTACGCCAAATGCAGGCTTGATGTTTAAATTTCTAATGACTTGATCATCTCAAGTCTAAAGATTTTGCCTTTGGCCTAAGTTTGTTCATGATGCAGGACTGATTAAGTGTCATTTGTTGACTTGAATGGTAATAACTCTTTAGGTTAAAAGGTCTGTGAAAATTGATTCACTTTCCTTTAATAAAGGAAAGTGAATCAATTTTCACAAACCTTTTCCCACGTTTATCCAACTTTAATTTTTCAAGTTAGGAACCATATACTATATAAGAACACTAGTTACATGCATAACAAATGAATATTTCCATAATCAAATTTTCCTGATTTTCAATTCATTACAAATTTAATATAAAAAAAACAGTGAAATAATACGAGTTTATCATTTGTTAACCATAACCGTCATTTTCGTAGGACGAATTTAGCGTTAATTTACCAATAAAAAATTGGAATAACAGAATCGATTTGATTCAGAATTTTACAGGAAAAACTGCAGGACAGCAGATGCATACAGTTTGCGGAGGACGACAGTAGACTGCGTTTGAAGATCGAAGAGGTCTCGGAAGCGACTATGAAGCCCAACTATGGTGGATTAGAGTAAGGCTCACTTCTGGAACGACATCTCTTCAAATTTGCATTTATTAAACAACGGCTTTTCAGGCCCATCGATTTGCTAGTCGAACTGGAAACTCATCTGTGGGATTTAATGGAAGCTGTTGACCAACTACCCAAAACAACAGTTCGGCAATTATTGCTGGTAAGCAAAAGCTTTGCAAATCTTTGATTAGATCCCAAAGCTTTGTCTGTACATAAAGCAAGCAAAATACACGTTAAGTAAGTGAATTGAAACTTGATTTTATTTACCAAAGAGTTTTTCTTAAATACTGCTTTTCAGACGAGGATTCAGCAGAGAAGGGAAACTCTGCGAAGATCAAAACTGTCATCCCGAAGGCCGGAAGAGAGCTGCAAAAGGTGCCAAGAAAAGGCAAAACGAACGACTTCGACAAGCGCCCTAAAGTCAAGCTAAGATCCTTAAAACCACCTCAGGTCAAATGAATGTGAAACCATGGGCCGAACTCGAAATGAACCGAGCTCAAGCCGGTCTTATTCGCCTTTGGCTCATCATTGGTGGTTTCAACCCTGCTGTCGGATTGCACCAAACTCCGGTCAGCATAATCCGTCAGTTAAAGAGGTTTAAGAAGCCGATCACCCTAACTGGAGTTTGGTGGAACCCGGCGAGCGCAACGCATGTCCGTAACATGCGTCAAGTCGAAAAGTCACCTCAGATTGAAAACTTTTTAGGAATCACCGGGCATGGAAAAACTCTGGACTTAAGTCTCGTTTTTCAAACCCTCAACCTACAGTGGTATCCTCATTGGTGCTTTCATCGAACATTTCAGCCATGTTATATTGCCGTAGCGGACGAAACTTGCGTGTCTTGCGCTAATGTCATCACAAGAACTAATAAAACAATTTTCATGACTTAAAAACGAAATACCCATAATGGCAATTGTGCAACATTTCTGTGAGATGCAGTAAAAGACGCTCCAGGTTTTGGAAGGAAAACAATGCAATACATTTTGAATTAATATTCAAAAAACGAAATGTGAAAAGCAAGAAATGGATTAAGAAATCTACTACAGATTTACAAGAACGAGATGAGACGAACATTTAACCTTCGTGGTAAAAATGTATAATGTTAGAACGGTGGCTGCTAATTTCTAAATTTCTGAACTGAATTCCGTGAGTTTTCCAGGTTTTCCTAGGAAAAATATTTTAATGATCAAACAGTCTTAACATATCCCCGTGAAATTTGGCAATTTCATGCTTTTTTGGGAAAAAACAAGCTATTTTTGGACACGATAAACTGGAATTTCCCGATCAGTGGGCCCAGGAGCACGTTAATCTAAACCAATCAGATGAGCAACAACCATCAATGAAAGCCCTGAACAATAACTGCCAGACTAATCGATCAGTTATCAGTTATTCGTACAATGGTCATCACAATTAACCCTGAATCAGTGCTGGAGTCACGTGCGTTGATAAAATAGGTATCGAAATTTGCGGAAAACGGTGATAACACCGGATCCACACCGACTTAGTGCCTGCAAAAAAACACAGTGATAACCGAAAACCCTGACGAAAGTGCCAAACCGGAAAAAAGCCACACGTGCAGCCGCTCTCCAGCCAGCCAGAGCAACATGTCCATTCGCACCCAAAACTTGGCATTACGAATTTACGAAATAAATTGCATTTCCCAACACGTTGCACTCGTCCAGCCAGTGTGGGAATTGCACGACTATTGAAGGAGACGTTGACAACTAGCACACAGAACGAGTATGGTGAAAGCACACTGCCACTGGAGCAAAAACCAAGCCGCAAACAAGGGATGGGAAGCCCAGAGATGGCCCTGCGCCACCTATGGACTGCAGCCTGGCTGTTAGCAGTAGGTATGTCTCAAAACTATTGCACATTTGTCCATTCCTTCAAGAATCAACCTTTACAACCTGCCATTCCAATCCTCTTATGGAACTCCGAGCCCATTTGGATCCATACTATCAGACATGATAGATGTACGCCAATAGAAGTTGTAGTTCTCTGCTACAAGAGCTTGAACTTACAATGATGATGGTATGGTGTTCACAGCAATGAGGTATTGTATTCACTACTGATAGCATGCAGTGCACCGACTTGAATTGCAGTTACCCAAATATTCGGATAATCGTCAATAGTCAGAATATATTTGGCACATCAATACATCAGTACATGTACTGCACATCAGGAAGGCATTTCGGTTACTTCAAATGAAGTTTTCCTAATGTTTCTGAGATTTACTTTGTGGTTACTTAATGTCTTCATAATAAATCATCTATGAATAGCAGCCAAAATATAATTTATGCCACAGTTTTTGCACATTGAAGATCGGATATTATCAGTTATTTTCCAAGTCTGTTCAAGGCAGGTATGGGTTTATGGCCATCTAATTAGACACCCTGAGTCTTCTTGTTATGCTATGCTTAGGTAAGATAGAGTAGTCTGTTAGATGCCATCAATTTTCAGTCTAATATACTCATTACTGGCGCCATCCAGCAAGTAAACTGATATTTTGTCGTTTTTCAGGGGTGACAGCCTTGCACGAAGAAGACGCTCCAATCTTCTTCGCAATCCAGTACCAGTCAGGAAGTGACATCCCAGAAGAGTGCCAAGGAGACCTACTGCTGCCCTCTTCCGCCCTGACTGGAAATGACGTAGACTGGGACCGCTTGTGCGGGTAATAACATGCACGCACTTGATAATTCGATCAAATTAAAGCAAAAATGGCATTTTTTTCCCCATTTCTTTGCAGGGTAGACTTTTTTGACAACTGCTACCACATTTTGCAATTCATCTTTAAGCTGCAGTACACTGCCGAGGACACGCTGTTCGTCAATGGCTTGTTCAACGCATTCACCGATGTCGGCGCAAACTTCACCTGCAACAGGACCAGAGAAGTCATTCAACGTAGGTGGGGCACTGCCAACAGATGGCGGCGATGGTCGTCCAGAAAACCATTTTCGACCAATTGTGCCATCTGTGGTCATAACTGCCGCACTACTATGGCCACGGGCCAGTAGGGCAATAGTTTTTTCCCTGAAAATATATCAAGTAATGATAGTCTGTTTCTCCCCAGAAATAATGGAAGATGGAGGCGCTGAATGCATAGCCAATAACAAAACTGCCCTGGTCTACTGTTCCTACATCAGCATTTTGAAATATGACCCTGGTCTATACAAGGAAGGGGTGTGCCGGTAATGCTGCATATTCAGGGCAATGCATACTGTGATAATAAATATTTTGCTGCCATCAATACCCTTTACTCGTCATTTAGGACATTGGATCTATCTTTTGAGTGCAACATGATGACGATCAGCAACTGCAATGCAACTGGGTTGCGCGATTTGTGGGAGTCGTACTACAGAGAAACCATAACTCGATCGCCATGCAACTTATTTAGCAAATACGGAAGCGCCGGACAAAGGAACCAAATCAACCACTTTTTGATAGGTGCGCTGGTCATCGCCTCGGCTCTGCCATTTGTGCGCCCATTTAATCTAGATAGCTAAGACAAAAAAGTCATCCACTTCAATAAGGGCAGCAAAATTTATGGCTAAAAATAATAGAGAAAGAACAACAAAGCTTGCTTCTGGAATCTGAGCACATGAAAGCATTTTAACTTCTGCAACAGATTAAATGCATTGGAAAATAAATTTGACTTTGTATCATTTAAGAACAAACCAATATCTTATTAGAACCATTTAAGTATCAGAGGACGTTCAAATATTGTCTTATCATCATCAGACGACCACCTACTAATTAAATGATGAGTGATCATAAACCAAAATATTTCAAACTGAGATAATTTGCATCAAAATTCCAGCATGGGGTAACAGATTACATGTAAGCCAAAAGATTATCCAGTTTTTGCAGAAAATGAATAAATAATTTAAAAATAAACTATGGTGTATTTTTCTACACAATGTATGAGAATTATGAAAATTACATTCCTAAGATACAATAACTTGTTCTTAGAACCTTTAGAGAACCACAAGTCCACAACAAGTGTTCCACTATGTCAAAAATGTAGAACTTCTTATCAACCAAATTAAATTCGCTGATTACATCCACCCACCATAATCCACTATGTATCAGTATAGTTTAAACAGTCCAAACTCTAAACAGGAAGGCAATTTCCAATATTCAGTGTTTAGCTGGCGATTAAAATGTCATTAAACCCTATTGGCCCCAGCATTGAATCCCACTTAGCAGTTAGACAGGGTTTCCTAATATTTACTAAAATGCCTTATGCAACCATTTGTTAACAATCAGCCGCACAGGTGTGCCCTCCTTTATCGGATAATTTCCAATGGCACAATTCCAAATTTTATCGCTTTTTCTCTGCAATCTTTTGATAAGGAATTAATCAGGATTTATCTATAAGGGTCTTCGGTGGCCATTATGCCTTCAGCGGCCCAGTTCCCACTGCGTGCGGTTGTTTGCCTGGTCCAGTCTGAAGCACATCAAAGGGAAATTCACGCCATAGGTCAATATAATTGTGCAATTGTTCTGTTTGAAAACAAGGCGGACTAACGAAATGGAGGAAATCCTCGAAATTAAGGTCCAGATCCGGATAAATAACGTTCATCCGATGCACGGTAACCACAGTGACCAGAGAGAAATTGAATAGGTGTGAGTGTGAGAAAAAAGAGCAAAACACTAACATCTGTAGGTGGCAGAATTATTGGACTGGCTAGCAGAGTGGAAGCATTTGCACAATCTAGAAGATTAGAGAAACACGGTTAAATCATGACTGGGCTTTTCGCTATCAGTTTTTGGGCGTTTATTCGCTTGGCCTTTTCTGGAGGTAAGTATCTTGTTCATTGGTTGTCTCAATATGGAAATGACGCATTTCTTGTAATGGACTTTATGTTATGAGGAAGAAAGTGATTTTCTCCATGTATTTCTGTAAAGTCCATGAAAAACTTTACAACACTATAGTTGTCATTATTAACGCCATAAGGCTCTGCCCTCAAATTTAAAGTAGTTGATATCAGTAATTTTTAAAAAATTTTAAAATCAACACTTCTATGAATTTCACTGACGATTTCTATTGGTTTTGCTTATCAGTCAGTAAATTCGATCAAAAAGTGTACAATGGAACATACTGATTTTTAAAAAAAAATGCAGATAATCTTCGATTTCAACCATTGATTCATGGCAAGCAATCTTTCGGCATGGATGTTTTCATAAAGTGCTACGATGAAGCCACAATTCCCATGCAGGTCGCATTGGGCAATTTTTTCAAAGTTGCATACATGTGCAGGTAAGGTTAACGTTTCATGTTTACATTAATCTGGATGACTTATAGGGTTAAAATATATAAGGCGAATCTGGGCATTTTCTCCTGACTCGCCCTGTACATTGGACATTCCCAACTAAGTCACGGCATATAGGGTATTGATAGAGTTGAATTGGATTTCACAAAAATATGCCAGTAGCAAAAATGAGAATTACACAATTCCACGATAGTTTTAAATCGACCAACTGAGCCATATTTCCATCATTTTCACCAGAAAGTAACCAATGTTTCAATGTTATCTTCGTCACATTTCAGCGACAACTACTACGATAGCTGCAAGCAGCAACTTCCGGTGGCCTTAGTGAACAAGACAGGGTTTCAGCCATACCAGATCGAGTACATCATGTCAACGTTGGTAAGTTGGGTGGACGGAGGAGGAAAGTACTTGTGCAACATGGGCGAATATGAGATACGAGGCGAGTACACTTTATATGTACCTAACCAGTATTTACAGTCAATTCCCGAATTGAATACAATGCAAAGTTATGCTAAACGTAGAAATTACGCATTTGTGTTAATATGGTACACCTTCCTTTCCTCGCATTACAGAACTAATGGAAAAAAAGGGAGGCTACGCCTGCACCAGGGATTTTTTCCCGGAAGACTTACAGCAATGCAGTCACAACTTGGCCTTGCTCAAGAGCGGTTACGAGTACTCTGAAGAATACTGCAGGTAATTCCAGATCTGAGGCTGGTGGGGCCCATCTCGTACAATTACCAGATTTTAAGGAAGTTTATAATTAAAACTGAATTACAACGTTGCAGGATGCTGGATGGCGACCTCCAGTGCTACATTGACCTCGCTTGCAAATGCGAGAACAAAGAGCTGGAGCACTACTTCAGAGACTTCTTTGAGAGCATTGTCTGGAATTCGCCTTGCAAGGATTTCAGCAAGTTCACCAATTCGGCCATTTCAAAATCTGCGGGCATCGTGTTGGTCACTTTGGCAGTCATAGCCTCGCTGTGTCTTTGGAAGTAGCGGAACTGCCAACAAGTGAATGCACCCCTGAATATAAGTGAAACGGAAAATTTTGCAGTCTGTTATAAACCATGCCAAGTGCATGTACATATTGGAGGATAACGATGGTTTGACAGATGCCGAAAAGTTATAAACGATTTCTACTGTATATATACATACATCAATGGAAATTCCTGCTAAATTGACACTCATTTTCATAGAAGGAAATTATTTCCTCCTGGTTTTAAGTATTTTTTATAATAAAATTCGATATATTCCCAGGCAAACTGTAATATAACTATTTCCAAAAACAGTTTGAAAGTTTCCCTATTGCGGAGATTTAGTGTGCTTCAATTCCACAGTATCTATCTTGTGATGAAGCAGCATACAAATTATCATAGTCAATGAATAAGGCTAAGTTAACAGAATAAGTATTATTAATTCAAAACTTGCAAATTTTTACCTTTTGTATTGAATGCAATAAATATAAGGTTTTGTACATAGTATATAATGAGCATATTTTTATGTCCTAGCTTCACAATTTACAATGTCACTTAAGAGTCCTTCCGAAGAAAAGACAAATAGAAAATGCGAATGCTCGTCCTGGGTGAATTATGTGGGAAGTGACAGCAAGAGAAAGTGAATGGACTCAAAATGGTAATGTGTGAGCCGGAACTCGATGGGTCAACTGTGGTTTGGGCCAGTTAAAACAATACCAAACACATTCATTCGCAATGGTTTCATACAAATTTAAAATGTGCTTTCTGACTGCTCTTTTTTCGCAAGACAATTCCATCTTTACCCTTTATTTCATACCTTTTCTATTATTTTGCAAAGAATTTATAAACAAAATCCCTTTGCTTTCGATATTGTTGTCTTCCAAATGAATATTGAATTAACTTAAAATACTACAAAGTCTCTAAAAATACTAACGCCTGGTAGAAATGTTCCATATGAGAGAAACGCACATTGCAGATGCATTTCAATGTTAAAACAAAGCTGTCTTCGAAACTATTTAACATTGTGGCCATTGGCAGTGTTACTGATAGTTAACAAAAATATGTACCTACATAAGCATCAATCGTAGTCAGAAATTTTCCCACCATATTCGCATATAGAATTGAAATCTAGTTGAACCACGTCTTTGTCCTGCTGCAGCTGGACAGTGGCAATGCATTTCCGCTTGTCTTTCTCCAAAATCTCTCCCAACTGAGATGCGAGCAGGTAGAGTTGGTTTATAGAAAAAAGAGAATTACCAAAATGAAGGTAAAACTAGTTTTCTATATTTTTTTCAAAACCTCACTGTATCCTTTCATCAAATAATGGACTGACTTGGCACAAGCACTGACATTCACAAGCAAGCTACTAAAATGCAAGAACACTAACAAGCAGCCAACTGGACCATGGACTACAAATCCATTCAGCTAACCACCTCCAGTCATTCAAATTTTATCATGCACTTTGCGCATGCATACATTGTACTTGAACTTAATAACTAGAGAATCGTTTTTTTCCTACCTGACTTTTATGCTCCCCTTTCACAACCATCACGATGGACGGAGATTTTCTGGGAATTAAAGTCTCCAACCACTTTTCAGGAATATCTGTATGAAAAAGGACAATAAGAAAAAAAAGTTAGAAAACTGGTGTTTCTAACAGTTACGATCAGTTCAGGGCCAGCTATTAAGCATAAAATCTAAAAAAATATTTGCTTTATTAAGTACTATATTATGATCTACATAAGGAACTGTGCCTGCCTTTATAAGAAACTTTGAATTTTAAGTGTGTGATGCAGACACTTCACGTGGCGAAATTTCCCAAAATAATACGGTCAAGATACTTGCCTTCCAGAATATTTCCACTATCACTTCGACAAATGCAATGCTTATCGTTCACAACATCTTCGATTACCACCTGCAGGGAATGAAATAGTCAAGACTAGCATTACATGATTTATTTTATTAGATATCTTTTATTATTTAATTATAAATAGCATACTTGCCTTTTCGTTGTAATATTTTCCATTTTTATAAGTCTTGTCGATAAATCTCACTCGTAACAACGGCCGCACCCAGGATAAAGCAGTGTCATTTTGCAAACTTTGTTGCCTATAAACAGAGCAAATTATAAACAATAAAAAAAAACGGCTTTAAAGTTATTGGGCTTTTTAACATGTGTTTAACGACTTACGAAGAACTAAGCTTGTCTGGTGAATGCCTTCTCTTGCTACTGCTATGTTCTCGGTCTGGCCTGCGCTCCTTACGATCCTCTCTGTCTGGCCTTCGCTCATTGTGATCCTCTCTGTCCGGCCTTCGCTCATTGTGATCCTTCCTGTCAAGCCTTCGATCATTGCGATTCTCACGATCCGGCCTTCTCTCATTACGATCCTCTCGGTGTGAGTGACTAGACCTATCCCTACTCCGGTCATCGCCATTCGTCCTACTCTTCCTCAAGGCTTCATCAGATTTTGCTTTATACTCCTCGTACTTCGCCTTATCTAGATATCAATTGAATAATAACTATCAAACGATTATTGACTCATCCCAAACTGGCATAAATCCACTCCGAGAAAGGCAATTAGATTAGGGGTGGAATTTTGCAACTTACTGAGAACTTTTCCTTCCTTTTTGTACTCCTGTTTACTGACAGCAACCACGAGATATTCACTGATAGTTACAGTCTTTGAACTTAGGGACATTTTAACGATAACACGCGCGTTGTCGGTGTCCATGCCCTGAATCTGAAAATTTGCCAGTATACAAACTGTTTTAGTAATTCTATCCAGCTGTATTATTTAGCAAACGTAACCATTTCATAGCTTTAAACATTACCTGTCCATATTGACCTTCCTGAGGACCCTTAACAACTCTGATGAAAGTTCCCACGTCTATATTTGGCACATTTTCATCTTTATTTTTTGGATTTGTGCCCTGTTTGACTTTGGGATCAGCGCCGAGCCCCAACCCTTTTGGCCTCAGAACTGGTTCAGGGGCAGGAACAACCCTACATAAAAACAGTTAATTGAAGATAGCATTATGAAATTATAAAATCATAACAAAACATCACAACTGAAAAAATATATCATACTTTTTATTAGTTGCCCCTATCCCTTCCGCCGGTTTCCAGCCCATGCCACGTAACATAGCTGCACCATACTCATCAACTGGCACACGCTCATAATCGTCCAGTGTTGACTGAAAACAATGCACACATAACAGTATTATTATAATGCGAGCATACCAAATTAAACATTCCAATAATTTAATAACATTGAATTACCACCACATTGATCGCAAGTTTATTCAGTAGACCTACATTCAATTAGTTTATTTACTTCCATCTACCCCCGACATCAATTACTGATCAACAAAACCTGCATCATTGTACGCGTTTTGCAAGAAGTGCATTTTATTCTTACCTCTTCTGCACGTAATGCTACATCCATTTTATCGTCGGTCTCGAATCCTTCAGGTACTTTATTTTGCATGAAAACAGGTATGATCATGCTGGACGCCTTCTTATCTTCGTCAGTTAAACCATCTTTTAATCGCTTGGCATCTAGAAGACCATGTTTTCAATATTTTTTTTTCAAAAACTCAAGAACAGCCAAATCAACTCCCTTCACTTCTCAAAACACACCTTTTAAAATCTCTTCAATTGCCTGGTTATCTAAGACCGAGGCTCCTTCCCCGGACATAACATTCGACCCACTTGCACTACTTGGCAGCCTCCAGTTGTTTTTCACGATTAACGGAATCACCAATTTCGACTTCTTACTCGAGGGAACCGAGCTGTACAAATGGAAATTGAGATTAAAACTTTCTCGAATTTATAATGCAGCACATTCCTAGTTCAACAACGCCTAAAATGATCCAAAGATCTCATCACACATGCACCTTAGCTTTCAGGAAGAGTATAAAATAAACAAATGCCTGATTTGGAATTAGAATTTATCATGAGGTAACGTTGTTGAAACGTTCGAAGTTAGGCCTATCGCATGACCAACTTCGATTGCATGAAAGATAAAGAACTTACCTTTCAATCTGTTTTTCCGACAGTGACAAAACATACTCAGGGTCCGTTTTAAGTTCCTTGGTCGCTTCATCACGCAGTTTCGAATCCTGAAGGTTTCTGTGACCAAATTTTTTCGTGAAACCAAAGGACAACTTCACTTTGTTATCCGCCATGTTGGACACATCATACAAGGAACATCCATACACAGAGCGTGGTGAATAAAGTGCAGCTGCCAACTCGGTGTTGGTTGCATTACAGGCGTTATGAAAATTTAATTTTTTAAATTACACGCACGTAATTTATGTCTTTTCAACCTAGTAGCCGTGCTGAGATACGCAGAATAAGAAAGTTAAACGTATATTTTCATAACTTGTGTCGGAATTTATGAGCTGTCCTTGGCGTTCAACGGCGCTTTACATAAAAGAGCCCATCGCTGTTTGGCGGGGAGTTCAAATTTAACAAAATGGATATAATGTACATGGTGGATCATACCACATTGCAAGGAAAATAAAAATGAAGGAACATAAACAGCATTTATCAAACTCCAACAATAATTAGTAGTATTATGGTAACTTTTCTCCTTATCAACTGAGACATATTGTGATTTTCAGTTGGTATGTTGAGTTAGTCAAATCAATATGGTGGATAAGAAATTTTTAATCAAACAAAAGAAAAAATAGCTATTATTACATGGGCTTTTCAAGTGTAAACAATTTTAAGGCTTAACCAAGGACTCAACCAGGACTAATTATCAACCGAAATTAGCAATCGCCAGCAGAGTCATCGACAAGATCATTATCAGACCAGAAGCTATCAGACCGGAAGCACCTCCACGACAGGGTGACATGGACAAAACGCCATTGAAGTAGTTCGTGAAAACATCGACCACGCCACTTGGACAATTCATGTCGAGAATGTCCATGAAGCATTTAAAATGTGAATCCATCTCGCTTTGAAACATATTAAACATCTTATAAATACATGTATGGGCCATTTGTTCAAGAAACAGCCATAGGCTGAGTTGGACTAAAACTGATTAGTAATCAGAGTTTGTGCAAAACTAGATAACTGGTTTTACCTGCATGTGAGGGAGTTGCTGCTTTTGGAGCTGTTAAATCCTCCCCAAATCGCATTTTGGAAAGCGAAATTGCAATCATCTATGGCTGCTCTATTTTCGGTTAAACAATGCTGCCCCTTCACGTACTCTAGAAAGGAACCAAAAAACAAACTTACCATTTAATAAAACTTCGACTAATTTTCAAAACTGAAGATAATCTGACTAAGCATACTTACGCATTACCGTTGCATTTCCCATGTCGCATAAGGCGAATTTTCCGCCCATTGTGATTCCATCTGATAAAGGAAAAAATCTTAGAATGTTTGAAACATGGTTTCACTTTCTTAAGCATGTCATTAGAAGTGATAAATTACAGATTATGCCCTACTCCAAATGTGCACAAAGACTACAGGCGCTGAGACTACATGGTGCTGGTCTGATGAACAAGAATGACACGTGTTCGAGCAGTAGTAATCCTGTTATCCTTTTATGCTTTTTATGTTTATCCTAACATCACCTAACATGTCGTATAACCAAAACTAACCTAATAGCGAATTTCTTTATTTGGATGCCCAACAGGCAGGCAATCACTGCTAGCTTACTAGCTATGGAGGAGCAGGGCATTATCAGTAGTAGTATTATTAAAACTGAGTTTAATATACAAATTACGTTCTTACCATACCAGCCCAGCAGAGTGAACAGCTGCTCATCTCCACAGTTGTGACTTGCAGCTTCATCTTCTTCACCAGTGTAACAATGTGTAAGACAGTAGCGACAGCCCATGCAGTAATTAACATTTCTGCAACATATTTTTAATTTGGAGTCAAAAGTGAATTTTCTATTTCCGATTTATGCTATTTTTATATTTAACCACAACTCAGCACACCCCCATCCAATCTGTTTTTTGTCCCAAGTGGTACAAATTTTGATAATTCTCTAATGAAATTTTCTACCATTCATTCATAAGCATCATGCTAGAGTTTCTATAGTTTGAGTAAGAAATCTGTATAGCTAACCAATATTTGCACCACACTCAAATGCTCAAAGCTGTTCGAGTCTCCTTAAAATTCATTTTGAATTATTTCTGTTGGCAATAATAGCCCTAACAGAACTATTTGGCTGTATTTGAGATTATGCCCTGTCATTCTATAGTGAGTACGAATCTGTTCTGGGGGTGTAAAATTTCTGACTTGCAAATATACTAACGTGCACATAAACTCCCAAATGGCATCAGTGGCGTAGTCATCAGCGTTCGTTATCGTGCAAAGCGTCATCTGAAAACAGAAAAAAGTACTAAATTTTCCAGGAAATTATTCTCAAAATTTTTTTTTCTCAAGCTTATTTACATAAACATCGTGCTGGCAGTCCCGGATACCCCTCGTATAGTTGCATAGGTTGTTAGGGTCTGGTGGCGCTGGACAATGGTCTAAAAGAAACTCAGGAATAAAAAACAATGAAGTAGATAAAAAAAATTGATTGCATTGAGCATGTTTTGCTGCACACGCTCGCATGAGATATTTTTCCAACGTATATACAAGTACATGTACTATTACCAGAAAGGTGAAGTAAATAAGTTACAGCTATAACACTGCAACTGTGTTGACAAGATATTGCAAAAATCTTACCTTGAGAATACGCATATTTTACGAAAATTGCGGCAACGGTTAGTAACACGATGTTAATTACAATGGACATTTTGACGAGCTGTAATGCCAGCTGAAATGTGTAAAAATAGGCTGACGGATTTGAACCATCAAAAAAATATCTATTGATTGGTTATCGTGGCCAGGATCACACACGGGCCTTGTGCTACACATTAAGCACCATGAGCTCATTTTGCTATAAGTTGTTTATCAAAACAGATAAAATAATAATCAGAAAAGATACGGATCATTGATAAGGTTAGAAAGATACATGACATGACGTCATCAAAACAGCATGGCAGATTTTGATTGAAAAAATTGTCAGTTGGCATCATTTTTGACATTTCAATAGATGATTCATCCAGATTTGTGATCAAATTTGTCATCCTTTAATACGCAGAGTTTGATTGAAAAAATTGTCAGTTGGCATCATTTTTGACATTTCAATACATGATTCACCCAGATTTGTGATCAAATTTGTCATCCTTTAATACGCAGTACCAGATGCCAATATACTCCCAAGACTGTAACGTCTGGTACTTTTCATATATGACAGACTTTGGGGGAAATCATGCTAAGCAAACATTACTAATTCACCAATAAATAAATTCTGTATTTTCCTTTCTGATTTGAATGGATTTACAAGTTCACCACATGTGCACGTATTCATGCTGAAAATTACTTCATGGCCATGTTGACATTTTAAAATTAAGTTTGAGTTAAAAACGAAACACAACTGGCCATTCCAGTTCAGGCACTAAACAAGATGGCGGATGAAAACATGGCGGCTGCAATCAAAACCATCGCATTGATCACTGAGGTCGCCCCAGCTCCTGCTCCGATTGGAGCATGTGGACACGGAGAAAAGTCGAGCACTTTCTCAAAGAAATCTTTGACCAAATTCATCATGCTTCTGTTTTCGCAGCGCTTCAACACTGTCAAGGTGGCGTTCATGTACCATGTGACGTCACTAAAATTTACACACAAAAAAATTAATAAAGTAAATAGGAATCCATGTAAGCATGTAAGCACCCTTAATCGGATATTTACTTGCAAGCGATTAATTTGGGTGACTTTAGCAACACACGAATGTCATCCACAGAGGAGCTCAAATCGCTGTTCTGTTCGTTGAAGGTGCAGGAATGGCCACCTTGGTTTTCATGGACATCTGAAATTTAAAAAAAAAATGTAAATGTTGTACATCGGATAATGTCCTGCTCCGGCATAGATTCTATTTCATTTTAGGAAAACAAATTACTTGCCCGTGATATTTTCATAGCCATAATTGCAAGTAAATTTCTGGCCTCCTGCAACGAAGGCGTCTATCCAGTACATGTAGGTGGAACAAGTGTCAGACGAATACGCCATAGCCATGCAAGTCAGTAACATAGGATCCCTGCAGTTTATGGAAAAGGGCTGACTGAAACGATAAAGAAAAATTACACCATGAAAAATCGAGAAAATGAAATAAATGTGGAAAAAATGATACTGTTTTCGTTTGTTTCAGCCTTCAGGGCACATGCATATACATGTAACAGTTGAGAGACACGTGCAAATTACATTATGCAAAATATATTTCCAACTTTTAAGTATGTTAAAGCCCATTGAAAGTGCGTTGTTACTTTGGGGACATCCTGCATAAAATTACCAAATACAGTTTCTCCTTTCCTGCTCAACCTGATCAATAATTTTTTTGTAAACATTAACAGGGACTTGCTTTTTTTGGGATTTGCTCTTGACAGCTTATGGAAATTTATATGATATTAATAAAAATGATAATTCTAGGTTTGACCTTTTATTTTGCTTTATGGGCGATAGATCGCAGCACTTGCCATCTAAATGGGAATATAAGAGATTTACTGTCGTTGGCAAAATAAAGAATAGCTGGAAAAATTCTAAAAACGAAATGTCTGTTCATTTTATATAGCGCAGGAACTTACTATCAATATAAACTTTGAATTAAAACATTTAGTTTCATTTAAAATTATCATATCTGTCCAAAATTATAAAAATTCAATTGCAAAAATGTTACCCCCAATGTTATTTGCTAACCACCGTTAAACCACGTTTGCACATCTTGCATTACCACGTCACTATAGCAAGTTGACATGACTTGTCTTACAGAATGTCGCCTAGGGTTGACATGTTTTAAAACATTGAGAAGTGCATTACAAGTATATCCGAGCTTCCTTAAACCAGATTCTAATGGAGTTTAATCTGGATTAATCAGGAAGTAAGTAACGGTATTGTCAATTAATGTAAGTGTCAATGGGGTAAACACTTAAGTAAAGTTACCTAAACCGACCTACTTGCATGACAAACGTATCTTAAAGTCTGCATGCGAAGTTGTGCAAAATGAGCTGTATATTTTACCGTGTTAATTGTTAATTATTAATATTAGAAAATTTAAATAAAATTATATAATGATGTTGATACCTTCCATCGCAAACTTCTGTCCATGTCGAATAATTGTCATAAAGTAATGCGTTCAGAGGCTCAACAAGCTGATATTCACACGAGGTCCTCGCAAAAAGTTTCTCTAAATGTTCCCCACCTAGGAAGAAATTGTTTGCATTTTAAAATGTGCAAATTAAGCAATATGTATAAGTGAAAAAAATTGTGAAAGTAATGTCGGAGACGATATCAAATTATTCAAATCAGGGTGGAGTTTCAACGTTTATTTCTTTAAAGTACATGAACGTTAGAATGATTAATCATATAAGATAAGAATAAAATTTGCAGTACAATTGAAACTAACAGAGAAAAATTACAGAAGCGCATAAAAGCAAAACAGAGTTTAAATAGTGGACTTACTTCGAATTCGTTGTGCATTTACAGCAACGGATGCAAATAGTAGTAACACAGCAACAGTCTTCATAGCGAGTTTTTACAAACAAAATCAATCGTCAACAAACTAACAAACCTACAAACACTTGAAACTTGAAACGGGTGTGAATACGACTTGCTAGACTTATCTTTGTTAAATTTAACAATTTACACTAAATTGGTTCATTACGAAACAGTACCCAATGACTTCCTATTAACGACAGCAATATTTATATTCGGGGTTAGCTACCGTGGCATGGAAAAAACACACACATTGTGAGAAACAATAAAAAAATACAGTGAAAAGAAATATGTTCAATAAATCATCCGACAGAAGAACAAATATTGCATGAAACCTGGAATGGTGGTATGATTAAAATGATTAACAACAGAATGCTAAAAAAGACTGATTTACGAGGGTGGCTCATTCGCAGAAAATAATCGGTTCTTCCATGAGTATTTAACATTATAAAAATTCCGAGAAAAATCACACCAATTTTTTTAAAACCATTTAAAAATAACATTAAAGCATTATTTTTGGAGAAATCAACTTGCAATAAAGTGGTGCGTATGTTGCATGACTGCTAATTGGATGCCTGCCTGAAGGTAGCTTGGTAACTGCTAGTTACCTGCAATCAGAAATCAAACCAGTTGCAATCCAACAGTCTAAAAGCGCACATTGTTTAGAATCCATCTAGTATATACATGTATACATGTAGACTAAAACTATATTTCATACTTATATTGGTTGTGGGTCCTAGTAAAAATGCCTTTATTTGATGAAGCAAAGTGACGTAAGAGAAAAGTATTCCAGCAAGCTACAATCATACAATTAGGTTATAATTTAAAATATAACGTCATCTCGAAATAACCATTCACCAAGTATAGAAACATGCCGTTGAGATCAAGCTTCTGTTCATCAGAAAAAGGTCACCAAAGGAGATGCCAGTGGTATCGTGATTGAGTTTAGTGAGGTAGATATGATACACTTCATTGATCTAAAAATTGGAAAATACTGTACATGTATTTCATTGGTTCAGCATTTTCCCAACCAGTTTGTGCGACCCCATATACAGGGTGACACTGAACGATGTGGCCCTCAAACACCTGTTATATACTTTTACCACAGGTCCACAACTTACATCTTCGTATTCATCCTTCAAGCACTGTGCAATAATTCGATGATATGCAGACGATTCTTTTAACTGAAATTGAATTTTTTTAACTTCTTCGTTTATCAACTGAGATTCTGACTAATTTCGGTCTTAGGAATGTATTGTTACGGCCCATTGAAACAGAAACAGTTTCTCCTTTCTTAATCAACATATTAAAATATTTTTTTTGTAAACATTAACAAGGACATGCGTTTTTTGGGATGCGCTCTTGACGACTTATAGAAATGCATATGATATTAATAAAAACGATAATTCTGTTTGACCTTTTTGTTTTTGCTTTATGGCAAAAACTGGCAATATATAAAGAGATTTACTGTCGTTGGAAAAATAAAGAATATCTAGAAAAATTCGAAAAACGAAATGTCTTTTCATTTTATACAGCGCAGCCTCGCAGGAACTTACTATCAATATAAACTTTGAATGAAAACATTTAGTTTCATTTGAAATTATCATAGCTGTCCAAAATTATCAAAATTCAATTGCAAAAAATCCCTTTCAATGGGCCTTAAATCAAAACGATACACATTGCCTTACCTTTTCGTTAACTATGGCAGCAAACATTGTAAATACGGTCATTGTAAATACATTCGACAGCCATATATAAATTTGAGAATTCAGTTGTCTTGTGTCGGATCGAACGGGTTCATTCAAAATGTCCACGGATTCATTAACAATAAAAAACATCTGCCCGATCATATAAATGAATACAGGCAAGCTAAACACGGCGTTGATTTTCTTGATCAATTTGGTCATGGATTGATGGCGCTGCAGCATACTTTTGAGGTCAACATGTGGCCGTATTTCTCCCAGCGAAGATGAACTTGGGTCAAAAACTGATGGTTCGGTCAATTGGACAAATAGCATTATGCTGATGTGACATAGCATCACGAAAAGAAATCCAAAGAAGGAGCAAGCTATAGACCCAATGGCCGTGCCATATACATTTGCATAGTACAGGAGGTAATAAATGGAATCGCTGGCGCCCATGTCATGGATCATTTGAGCTAGGTGTGATCTCATGAAGGCGATGTCATCAAGGTCATAATGGTCAACCCAATAAATACTGGTCAAAATGATCGAAATTATCGGGATAAGAAAACCACCCATGGACAATAATTTGACATGCTTTCTGATTCTAAGCTCTGCACCAGCTACATGAACCTTGCCAACTTCCTCGGATAACAGCTGAAATATTGATGCCAACTTTCTGCAATAAAGGCGACTTTTTATGTACATGTAGGAGATAAAGAACCACACGTTGAGGACAAAGAACGCCAGCGAGGTTGATTTTGCTTCTGATTGAGCGATGTTGGCATCATGCCTGTATGGCCCTACCAGGATCAGTGCAGTACCTAGTAGTCTTCCAACAAACTGCACTATCAGGATGCCATAAATGATCATCTCGAATATCACTTTCAATACAGAAGTTGCATTCCAGGCCCTTTCTGCATCATCGTCCATTTTCAACCCCAATAAAATAAAACCCCATTTCAAGAAGCGAAGTTCAGCCATGAATGCGCAAGGCATTTTTTGATTGTTTCTTGTGTCCACGGTATTGTTGGTACAACGCGCTTTATGTTCACCTGACTGGGAATACATCGATCTATATAGTAGAACCACGAAGTGATAGAACTGGGCTGATCGATTGCACCGACTAATATAATCCAATCTCCAGTTTGCAATTGACTAAGTCTAGTATTTCGCATACAGCGCCACTGGTGAGAGGAAAGAGCCCAACAAGATAAAAACATTGGAGGTGCTTCAGCTCGAGGCGTCAGCCATTTTCAATTCAATTCAATTCAACTCAGTACCCTACTGTCAGTATTTTTACCCAGCTAGCACACCGACCAAAAAAGGACGTCCTACGACGTCAATTTTTGGTACATTTTTCAAAAAGACGTCATCACGTCGGAAAGTGACGTCCATTTTTCGTCCTTTTCTCGTCGAAAAGACGAGTTTTTTTTTTGGTACCTAATACCATTAAAAGTGACCACTTTTGAAAACGTCAATTTTCGTGATTTTTGAAATTTTTGTATATTAACACTCACTGTTGATGCTTTTTTTTTTTTACGTGTTCAACGTAAAATGCATTCATTGCAATTTCGTCGATATTTGCGTGAATATCAGAAATCTAAAACTGTCATCACGTTTGTCCGGAATAGGACCAAAAAAGTACGTCTATTTTCGTCCAGAAAATGACGTACTTTTCATACAAAAAATGGACGTCCTTTTTTGATCAAAATGCTAACAAAAAGTAAGTCCATTTTCGTCCAGAAAATGACGTACTTTTCAGACGAAAAATGGACGTCCTTTTTCGATGAAAAGTCAAAAAAAAAGTACGTCCATTTTCGTCCAGAAAATGACCATATTTTCATATAATATGGCTTTTAAATTCTGTCCAGTTTTTCCTTTCAACAGCTAAAAACCAGGAATCCCTAATCGATAACCCAAGTAGCACACAGACGTTGAATAGACGTTGATTTTTGGTTTATACGTCTATTTTTCGTCTACAACTGGTTATG
>JAQFYZ010000985.1:0-29349 GCA_034695085.1 Cylindroiulus punctatus
TTTGAATTTTGAATACCGAATTTGTGGTTTGCGGCCCAACCACTGTCAACCCCAAAACCCTTTCCAGAATGCTAACAATCGTCGTATGTGTAAGGTCGAGTGGAGAAGTCGCATCCTCCTATGGGAACACGACCAAGGGAGTACTCAATACCTGAAAAGTGAAACAACTGCTGTAATTTACAGTGGCCGAGGTCTTCTGATGTAGCAGCAGTGCCATGGTCGCACCTACCGTCACCGGAGAAGTAACTGCGCAAGAGGTTGTGCCTTGTTGCATTGCTCAGGCTATTGATGTTGATACCGGCTGCATCAGTGAAGGCTCCACCAAAGCCAAGGATGGTTTGGAACTTCTTTTCATGGTCGATGGTTATCGTGATGTTGGACACACTACCTAAAATGCACATCCGGTCGTTTTATACTGCTTTGATTTACTCAATAAGTTTGTCTATACTCTGTGCAGTCCAGTATATCCATTCTTCAATCAAGCATCGTGTTCTTTTCACTTTAAACCCTTTTGTGCAACCTTGCTATATAACACAGGTTTTGCTATATAGGGAGAAGGCGCCTTTAGGAATCGAAACTCAAATGTGCAAAATAATGCTGAAAGCCCTGCCGGGTTGTGGAGAATATAAACTGCAAACTGTTATATCTTATATTAAGATATGCGTTAATTAGCATTTAATTGCGTTGTCCCTGGATTAATATGAAATCCTAACATATAAGATGAAACAGCTCAATGTCTGCATCTGATTTTTGGGTGCTAAAATGAACCATTGTCCAATGTCTTAAAAGTAAATGGCGTACCTTAAGAAATCAGGAGATCAGTTGTCAAAATTGAACTGCAATTACTTTGCATATATTTTCTAATATGTAAATTTATCACAAATGTTATGTTTTTGACAAAAATGAAAAGAACACTGTAGACCGTAAAAGTACAAATGCAGTTTTTGTGGGGTACAAATGTACATTTGCACCCCATATATCATATATGTAGCCAAAGGGATGACATGATTTAAATATTTGTACCTCAAAGTACAATGTACCCCTAGGAACACATGTCAAGGATACACATCATGCGATGAACATATGTACCCATAGGATGTGAATATAGTTTCAAAACATTTGTACCCTTAAGGTTCAACACTTGCACTTTTACCGTTTAGAGCGGTGTTTCCCAACGGGGGCGGTACTGCCCCCCAGGTGGCGTTGAAGAGACCCAAGGGGGCGTTATTGGTCCAGGGCAAATTTGGGGGGCGTTGAGGACCAACCGCCGCCCCCCTGGTGAATAAGAAGCTTCCCCACCAAGTGTAGAGAAATGGCCTAAACTTCATATATGAGGGCGAAAATTTTTCGCGACACGCTCACGCGCGCCGCTTCCTATTTTCATTTTAACTGCAGCCCCTTAGCCCCCCAAGAACCTAGCTGGATATGCCCTTGTAGACAATACTCACAATAATGTGCGGAGTTTAGTGGTCGAACGTGCACTGTGAAATGCACCCTTGATAGACACAGGGCCGCACATGCAGTTTATTGGTTCTTCTTTGAGCCCTCCGTAGGAAACAAGTAAACCAATCAAATCAAACAACAGTGCTTTAGCTGGAGTCGTGTTACAGCTGTCCAGGTTGCCTTACTATTGACGTTTTACAGCACTTTCTACTCCAGCAGTAATTTCTTTTCGAAAAGGGGGCGGTGAGTAATTTTTTTTTCAAAAAGGGGGCGGTGAGTAATTTTTTTTTCGAAAAGGGGGCGGTGAGTAATTTTTTTTTTCAAAAAGGGGGCGGTGAATAATTTTTTTTTCGAAAAGGGGGCGGTATGCCAAAAAAGGTTGGGAAACACTGTTTTTGAATGTAAAGCTTTGTTTCAAAGAAGCATAACACCAGTTTGCAAAAAATACAAAGAAACAACTGAAACAAAATTCTCGACATTGTGAATAAAGGATCATCTAAAATCAACCATTGGGGCTTTACATACTATGATCCTGGAAAAATCGCTGTAAACTCAATGGCTGGTGATAATTTAGGAGTAAACTGAGGGGTTTGGATGTAAACTAATAAGGAATCACCTCGATGTTGATGAATTCATGAAGTAATTCTTAATTACCATCATCAGTAAAAGCTCTCTGCTCTCTGTAAAATCTCTTTCCGTCTTTGGTGCTCGTGTATACCGCATATTGGCCTATTTCCACCTTCTCAACTGGCCCTACAGTGTCGCAGTAGGTGGCGTTGCAGACGCAGACCACGCTGCCCTGTCCAAAGTCCTTGGCGGCACACTCACTGTTCTGTCCTACAATGTGGACAATTCGTTATTTCAATGTAGCTTTATTTTTGATGAATATTGTAGTTGAGCAGGAATGACGATACATTTAGTTTACAATGTAATTTGTGTATCTCCATACCCAGACATGTAGCAAATCCAGAAACAACGATGACACACCAAAGGAAATTCGAAACACTCAGGTGTCCAAATATAACCATCTTGTATGATGTCGTGATCACTTACAAAATGGTGCAGCATACCCCAAACCCTCGTGGTTAGTTCAATTTTTCTTGATCAGATATTATTTAGGTGCATCTTGATTAACTTGGTTTGATAATCGTTTATTAAAGACGTCATCAAATACTATTTTTGTGAAGCTTGATCATCTATATACATGTACCCTGTAGATATGTAATCATACACCAAATGGTATCTGATGAATTGTTATATCACACTTTAAGAAGGAGGTACTTTGAAGGTTCCATGAGACATTTTGAGTTTAAAATGGTGCCATTTAAAAACAGCTTTTAATGTTTTGAAGTCTGTAATAGTGCTTTGTGGAAGAAATAGGTTCCATGGTGTAGTACATACCTCTAAAGGTTCTATATTACCTATTATTTTTAGGGTGCAGGGTATACTGGTAACAAGTGTAAAATGTTTTCAAATCGATTTATTTCGAGTCAAGTTTTCCTACAATAAACATAGTATGCAATGTCTAGTGATGTACCTTACTGCTGCCACCAGACGAACGTCTGAAAGGAGTTGGCTGGAATCTGGGCTGAAAACTTGCCGGAAATAGAATCTTCTATTGACACTGTTCCTGGATGATCTGACCTGAAATTACTCGGATTTTTAGAGTTTGGCCTTGCAGAGTCATATTTTTTGGTCTGTTTTCATCCAACTTATTTTAAGGTGTCATTTACCTGTTCAAGATGACCAAGACAGTCGATTGGTCTGGAGTTTCCGCAGCCACAAAAAGTATATTTGATTGATCATCGTCACTCTGTGAATCAATTATCTGCGATTCTGGAGGCAAGAATTTGCTGATAAAAAGAGCAAATGACAAGGATCAATTAAATTCCATGTTTTTCATCATTGGTAATTGTGGCAACATTTTGCAATGAATAGGTAACTCCTGTTTACAGGGTTGCCGCCGATTTTTCAAGACTGTCTTGTTTTACTTTGCCTGATTCTTAACAAATAATCACAATTTATTCCCGACTTTGCCTAATGGAACCAGTATAATTGCCTGACTTTGCCTGACCTAAAAATGAAACTTTTGTAACTCGTTCATTACTCGGTGACCTGAAAACAACTACATTTAATTCAAAAGATTAAAATAAAAACCAATGCTTTTGAGTATTTTGACTTTAAAAAAATACTTTGGCCTCAAAATTTCACACTGTAGTTTCTGAATTTCTTCAAAAATAGCTGCTTCTTCTGATCTGTAAAATCTCTAAAAATTGTAACTGATGGTTTTCCACTTTTTCAATTTGCCTGACTTTGCAGGTCTGTGGCCACCCTGTCTTTATTGATTGGAGTTTCACAAAAAAAAATCCAGCAACATTAAGTACAGAATGATGAACATTCGCTATTTTTGGTGGCGTTTTTCTGAAAACCTACGATCATTTTTTTATTATTTGTAGAAAAAGTTTGGATATACTGTACATTCAATATGCCCTGCTCCACAAGTGCAAAAAGCATGGTTAAATAATCCTGTATTTTGCGCATATTTAGAGCAGGGTATGTTGCATGGTGTATCCAAACCTTTTCTAGAAATAAAAATTGAACTTAAATTTTCAGTCTAAGAATGACACCTGTTCTAATTGCTGTATCAATGTATCCATTTTGCTGTGTACATCCTAACCAAAACTACTAGGGGGTCATTAGTGGATTATTTGGGGCTATGCATTATGTATTGGCTGTTCTGAATATACTCCATATATAATATGATAGTGACCAACTATCGGAAATAAGTACTGCAAGTTGTGACATGTCTAGCTATTGTAATAGTTGAGGAAGATCCTGTAGAATTTAGATGGCATTAAAAAATTTTTCTTTCAATTTAAGAATATTCGTCAAAATGTAACTGACCTGTAATGTCCAAGGGCGTAATACATAGGCTGCTTGTAGTACTGGTCATTTGCAGCGTCCACTATGATCGGGCTGTCTACAAAATTGTTGGCCCAGTTGGGACCACCTTGCTCATCCAGGGCAAGGTTCCAGTCCGTCCAGCCAACAACCCAGTGGGTGAGGTCCTGCCGGGTGTAGATGGACGAAAATATTAATGCTCAGACAATGACCGAAATTTATACAGGGTTTCCCCAGACCTTGAAAACCTTGAAAAGTCAGGGAAGTTGGAAATGCCTGTAAAAATCATGGAAATTGGAAAGGCCTGGATAAATCAGGAAAAAGTTCGGGAAGATTGATTTATTTTAAAAAAAAGTCAGGGAAATTTAACAAATGTCTTGATACGGAAGTCAATTGGGCTACATGATGTGGGGATATATTTGAAAATATAAAAAAATACATTTGATAAAATGTACTGAAAATATGTCCGAAAATGCATCTGAAAATGTGATGAATTGGGACTTATGATATTTTTTATTTATCTATCTGAAATTATATTTCTACCAACATTTAAAAATATATTCGGACATATATTTAATATATCCATCTTATAATTATAACTATAATTATAACATTTCTATAATATTCGTATGATATTTATATATATTAGTAACATATACTATTATATAATAATATCATGCCATGTTATTATAATAAGATGTATATTACCAAAATGCAAATGATTTTGAATTATCGTGAAAATATCCCAGATGAAATGTAATATTATAAAATATATTTCATCTTATAATTAAAAATATTTTTCAAATGAATATAATGCTAATATAAAAATGTTTATCTTGAGATGTAATTATGTCAGGTTATTTTCACCAGACACAAAAGAATACCGCACAATATATATTTAGGGCTTAAATTATTTTCGAATATAGCTTGCAATATATCCCCCATCATGTGGTAAGACACTCTAGCTATCAATTGCAGAAAGCAATTCCGTTAAATAGATCATAAATGAAATTAGGGTACTTGTCCATTAACGGAACTACATATTATGTTAGGGTAGGTTAGGTTAGGTTTGGTTAGGTTAGGTTATGTTAGGTAAGGTTAGGGTAGGTATAAACGCTCAAAAAACCTAACCAAACCAAACCTAACCTAACCTAACCTAACCTACCCTAACCTAACCTACCCTAACATAACAGGTAGTTCCGTTAATGGACAAGTACCGAAATTAGAAATTGGAAAGAGAAACTAATCAAAATTTCAAGTTTTTTATTAAAATGTCTACTCTATCGCTCATGGTGCCGTATTGAAATTTGTCTTCACCTCATGTTTCCGTCACCTCATGTCACCTCATGTCAAAGGGCAATATATATTTAGCATTTTTTACATTAGTATATGTCATACTTTCGCAATTTTACTCGTCAGGGAATTTTTGCTTTGAATTTGAAAAAGTCATGGAAAAGTCAGGGAAGTTGAAAATTGAATTTCTGGGAGAACCAAGCACCGTAAAGTTTACCTCGATGATGTCCACAGCGTACTCTTGGCCTCTCTCCCAATTTCCCAACAACACCGTTGCTGTGGTTGTGCAGGCCTCAGAGCCCAGGATGAAGGTTTCCGGGAAAGAGTCGTGTGTCTCGGTCAGTATTTCCGGTGAGGTGAAGAAGTTTGAGTACCAGTGATAAGCGATGCCGTCGACGTATGGCTTCGCAATGGAGTCTTCTGCAAGGATGGCTTGCGTCCACTTCTGCATGACGTCGCGCTGGTCGTCGAACATCATCAGCTGAATGTCACCGTAACCACTGTTGGCCAGGGTGGGACCTAAGTTGGCCCCGATGAAGATGCTCAACGTTTCGGGAGTGTACCCCATGCAGTTAAATGAGAATCCAGGAATGTCACCATCCACCGGTTCATTTTGGGATGTCACGCCCCAGAAGGTCAAGCCGTGGGTGGCATACTCTTGCAAGAACCTTAGGAGTAACCAGTAAAAATTAATTCAGGAAATCATCGTTGAAGTTCAATTAATGTGGTGGTACTATTTTGCCATGGAAGTGCAATTAATCTGCCATCACGGATGGTACTTTAAAGGCAGGAAGTACCATATCTTATGAAACACTTAATTGACAATGAAGTCAAGAAATGGTGCTTTTCAGCCATAATTGATACTCTTTCTGCCATGAACTTTTGTTGCCATAAATGGTACTTTTACTGCCTTTTTTCCTTTTGATGGCAGAAAAACTACCATTAATGGCATAGAAATCGCCCTTAATGACAGAAAATGCCACATTAAGGGCAGAAAAAGTACCATTAAAGTGCAATTATTAAGCAATTATTGTTTGCACTTTAATTGCAGAAAGTGCTGTAAACTGCCATCTTATAAAACACTATTATTATTATTATTATTATTATCTGTTCAGTCGTTGCTGCAGAAAAATGGCACTTTCGGTTATTAAATTAAAATTACAATATAATAATATCATCAGATCAATTTCACTTATCATTTTTGCGTATGACATTTTTTACATAGCACCGGGATATTCTATTGAACCAAACTATCCCCTTGCTAACTTACTAAATTTGCCATTAATAGCAAAAAATGAAACTTTCTTGAATGAATTTTCAGCTGGGTAGGGAAAGCTACATGTACTTAACCCACTGCCACTCAGTGTTGTCGCCATAGTACATGTATATTTGTTTCTGGCAATTTCTGTAGCACCATTTGTATACATTAAAATGTTCATATTTAAAACAGATGTTTCTGTCATTGTTATCTGCCGGTCTGTATGTAAACTATAACATACTTAAATTTGGAGAGCTCCTACCTAACGTAGTATTCTGCCCACGTCTGGTAGTACTCTCCTCCTGGTTCTCCCTTCAGGCTGCCCTTGCCAATGAGGTCATCGTTGGTCTTCATCCACTCGGGGGCACTCCATGGACTGGCAAACAACTTGATAGGGTGGGCGCTCATTGCAATGGCTTCCTGAATCAATGGAATCTTGTAGGAAAGGTCCTCAGGTGCCAGCTGGAAGTATGTCAGATTGAAGTCACCATCGTGGTCGTCGTCATAGGTGTATGGTCGAGTGGAGAAGTCGCATCCTCCAATGGGAACACGACCCACTGAGTACTCAAGCCCTGAAAAGTGAAGAAAAAATTATAATGAGACTTCCATTACAAAAAGCTGCAGGTATCTGTACACTGTGAACCGTAAAAGTACAAATGCAGGTACATGATAATATGTACCCAAAGGGATGAAATGATTTAAATGTTTGTACCTCAAGTTATAATGTACCCCTAGGAACACATGTCAAGGGTACACATGCAATGAACATATCCATAGGGTGTGGATGTTGTTTCAAAACAGTTGTACCCTTAAGGTTCAACATTTGTACTTTTTCCGTTTAGAATGTAAGGTATAGTAAGATATCTGTTGGAAATGTCACCCAGCAACACCTGGGGGGACCCCCTTCAAGTACCTTCCACCAGTTGTCCCTGCTTACTGGATACCAAGAAACCTCTTGTTTTTGCCAAGGCAGTGTTTAATTTAAACCATTGTTTCCATGAACAAATTCTCTCTTGCTGTTCAACCCTATTACAATGTGGATGTTTACTTTACCTTCTATTTTGGGCCGTGTGCTGGCGGGTCTAACGGACTTATAACAACTGCAACAGTATCCATTTATAGTTTCAAATAGGTATCTTCGAAGGTAGATTTTAAGTGTGATTGGGTTCAAAAACTAGATATCGATGGTATCTTCTCAACAAGTACCTTTGAAGGTATATTATTATAGCTCTTAGGTAGTTCTGAGGTATCCAGAAGTAAAGATGCCTTCTGGATACCTCAGGACTACCTTAATTATGACTTCTAAGGTTGTTTAACAGATACCTCAAGAATACTTAAAATCAACTTATCAGGGATACCTTCTAAGGCACCTATTTAATGTGGTAAAATGTTGCTACCAGAATTATACCTAGAAGATACCTTGATACCTTCCAGATACCATGAATCTATTAAAAAATACCTAATATTTTTGTAAGGGTTCCATTAAGATGACTTCTATTGATCAGCGTGTACTTACCATCACTGGAGAAATATCCACGCAATAAGTTCTGTCTTGCGGCATCACCGAGGCTGTTGATGTTGATCCCGGCTGCATCAGTGAAAGCGCCACCGAAGCCCAAGATGGTTTGGAACTTCTGGTCGTGGTTGATGCTTATCGTGATGTTGGGTACACTACCTGGAAATACACAATGAATGCCTTAAATCATTCTGAGTAACATTCCAATCGCCATTATTTGATTTAATGCTAGCAATTGACTATCCGTTATTAAGTGACCAAATTCAGCAATTCAGTCGATACAAAACAAAAGTACAGTAATTGTAGCTATAATAGGAAAATCTCACATTTTTTATGGATTTGAAATGAAGTTTGGTGCTAACATATGAGTGAAATTTTTTTCTTGCATCAACGAACAAATTCACTCCCATAGCGATAGTCGCAAAATGGAAAATGCGTCGGCAGCTCAAAACGGTCATCGGCTACTTTTGTTGTTGTATGGATCGATAGCAGTACTTGCAAGCAGTTAATTCTCTTTAAAACAGTGTTGAAATGCCTCTGTTGTGGCCACAAGAGAAGCTGGAGCTGAATTCTTTACTTTAAATTAAAACTGGCACATCAAATCTCGGTAAAACTGTTTAATACTGCCGAAAACGAGAGCAAAAACGAAACCCAACTTGTCTGGAACACGAAAACTCCGCAACAGAATATTTGGCTCAATTATTAGGCGCACGCCTGATCAGGACCCCATACAGTCAAAATTCTTTTGTTTACATGGCAATTTTTGGGGTCCAAAAATTTAGAAAATTGCTCAGCTTGAAATGGGGGCATCGCCCCCCCACCCCCACCAGGGGCTCCGCCCCTTGGAACCCCAGCAACTGCAGTAAGCTTACCCCAGGGCCACTTTGGTGGCTTGCAGGGGGGCCCACCCAAAATTTGTTACGCTGCTGATTTACTGTGCTGGTCCCTTCTCTTGTTTAGTTTCTTAACCATGCTTGTCTGCCCACCCCGTATTGTGTCACATTCTCGTGTTGTTTATCAATGCCGCTGTTCTATACAGTACTGTTGTTGTTCGGGCGCCATTTAGTCATGTAGGCCTTGCGCCCTTAAGCCTCAGCCACCCATGTGGAAAATTCCTGCAGAATCCTACAGAAAACATATGTGCCCTAAAGAATTCTGCAGAGATATGTATGCACAATGGCATGTGCACAAAAGGGTCCTGCACAGATGGTTCTGCAGAAAAAGGCACAAGATCTGTGCAGAACCATACCTGCAGCAGGCATTCTGCAGAGATATGTATGCACAATGGCATGTGCACAATAGGGTCCTGCACAGATGGTTCTGCAGAAAAAGGCACAAGATCTGTGCAGAACCATACCTGCAGCATGCATTCTGCATAGATATGTATGCACAATGGCATGTGCACAATAGGGTCCTGCACAGATGGTTCTGCACATTCGCACCTGCAGAAAAAGGCACCAAATCTATGCAGAATTCTGCACACTTTTCTGCAGCACACTTGCCCAATAAATTCTGCAGACTGTGCCGAACTCTGCAGAATAATTTTCACATGGGCACAAACACATGATACACGCGCCATCTATCAACACTACCCCCAAAACAATACTTTTACTTACCGTCATCAGTGAAATCTCGTTGTTCCCTGAAAAATCTCTTTCCATCTTTAGTGCTCGTATACACCACATATTGGCCCTGTCCCACTTTCTCAATCGGTCCTAAAGTGTCACAGTAGGTGGCGTTGCACACGCAGACCACGCTGCCATGACCAAAGTCCAGGGCGGCACATTCACTGTTCTGACCTACAATGTTGAAAATTCGTCCTTTAAACGAAGCTTTAGATTCGATGAATGCTGTAGTTATAAGCAGGAATGTGTATCTCCATGCCCATACATGTAACCAATCCAGAAACAATGATGAAACACCAAAGAAAATTCGAAACACTTAGGTGTCCAAATAACCATCTTGTATGATGTCGCGGTCACTTATAAAATGGTGCTACATACCCGAAATCCATGTGGTTAGTTTTATTTTATTGATCAGATACGTGCATCTTGATTAACTTGTTTTGATAATCGTTTAAATTATTAAAAACGTCATCAAATACTATTTTTGTGAAGCTTTATTATCTAATGTATATACATGTACCCAGTAGATATCTGTGACAGGGTTCATTTCTCTGTTTGACTATCCAATGGCTATCCAGGGCTATTCAATGGTGGTGTCACTATTGACCTTAAAAGTCATTTTTAAGGTCATGAAAATTCTAACCCATAAACGGTTAATGATAGAACAAAACATCCAATTAGAATTTTGAAGGGCATGGCCAATTTAGTGTAAATGCATTTTAAAACGTAAGACAATAATAACTGTGTAAGAGGATATTTCACTTCCACACCAGCAATGCTTACGTGTATTGCTGGTGTATATTGAAAGCACCCTGCAATACACATAAGCATTGCTGGTGTGCAATATTCAGGGGCATGTTCACATTTTGTAATCCTCTTACACAGTTATTATTGTCTTACGTTTTAAAATACATTTACACTAATTTGCCCGTGCCCTACAACATTCTAATTGGATGTTTTGTTCTATCATTAACCGTTTAAGGGTTAGAATTTTAATGACCTTTAAAATTACCCTTAAGGTCAATTGTGACATCACTATTGGATAGAGCCAGGGAACATTATTTTGCACTCCCATTAGCATAATGTTGGTATCGGCCATTATTTCGAAGCAAAATCGATACAGACTTAGACGTTAGAATTTTCATGACCTTTAAAATGACCCTTAAGGTCAATTGTGACATCACTATGGATAGCGCCAGGGAACATTATTTTGCACTCCCATTAGCATAATGTTGGTATCGTCACTATGGAATTGTGACATCACTATTGGATAGCGCCAGGGAACATTACTTTTCACTCCCAATAGCATAATGTTGATATCGGCCATTATTTCGAAGCAAAGTCGATACGATATAGACTTTTTTTCCACCCTGTATAATCATGCACCAAGTGGCATCGGATGAAGCTATATATTATCACACTCTTTAAAAGGAGGTACCTAAAAGATTCCATGAGGTATTTTGAACCCATTTCTTCATTTCGAGATTAAAAAGGTCATTTAAATCAGTTTTGATTATTTTAAAGTCTGTAAAGGTGCTATATGGAACCTATAGAGGTTTTTTCCCCTGTGTAGTACCTCTGGAGGTTCTATACTGCCTAGATTTTTAAGGGTGCAGGGTATACTTTCTTTGATAATCGTTTACTAAAAAAATCATCAGCTACTAGGGTATTTTTAGCATCATAATGTCGAAAATACCCTGACTGTTAAGTGTGGTTTCTTTTTCGTGCAGTAATCGATCTCGAAAAATATGGTTGGTTAATTTATATTCTCATACCTGAACATAGCGTCACTATGGAAGCAGCTACGAAAAACCAAAGGAAGTCTGATGGACGCAGGCGTCCAGATGTGGCCATCTTGACACAGTGTTCGATCACATAATGGTGCAGTCAAACGCAGAAACTTTGTTACTTAATTTAGGTTTTGTTGCATCTTGATTGTAGTTTTTGATAAGCCTTTCATTATCTGAGCCAGTCTTAACTGATGCCCTCCACCTCTGCTGCCAAAATACATGTATATCTGACCTTGATGCTTCATTCACACATGCAATTTTTGCCCACGTACGGAGATAATTTGTTCTTCTTATGGAGGTTTTTTCCCAACTTTGCCCAAGGTTTACTTACATAAAATGAAAAAAAATTCCTCCGTACGTGGGCAAAAATTGCATGTGTGAATGAAGCATGACACTCAAGATGGTCGATGCTGAAGCAGACGAGCGATGCTTGTTTTATGATTCTACTGAAATTAGCATGGAGGCAGTGATCAAATTCATTTAACTATAGCATCTTCAATGGCTCCACACCTGCATGCTATGCAAGGCATCATCACCAACTTTTATATCAATGTTCATAAGCTTCCTTTATCGAAAATGGCATCTAATCATGTCCACATTGTCAAGTAGTTTGAGGTGGTAATTGCTCTTCAAATTATCTCATCTATATGTAGCGCCGACGTCATACATGCGATTTATTAGCTGTTGAGGAATTTTTCGATTACAACGATAATGAAAACCTCACTATTGCTTTTATGGGCTAAATTATACAGTTATATACTCTCTGTTTAATCAGACGAGAAAAACGTTTGGTCAGTGATTCAATCTCATCACTTTGAGGGTTTGTAAATGATGACAAGTTTCGAAAAATTGCGAAAAACTAAGATGCATGCAGGTAAATATATGCATGCGTGTAAAATAACACAATTAATATGACACATAAATCAGTTAATACCCCCCTCAAAAAAAGTTTAGGTATAGGTAAACCCAGCAAAAGTAAGAAAAACCATAAATCTTATCGGCAAAATCAAGGGACATTTCAAAATTCCTAGTGTCAAAAACCACTTAACCAGGTGCACTACGGATACAACCACCCTAAAAAAACACCACATGTTACATCATTGGTTAAATAAATTTCAAGGTTTTCAAATGGCCCTATTACCAATAACGAGGTGGGATCTCTGAAAATAAGCTACCAATAGGAATTAAGCAAATTTAGTATAAAAAGTGATGTTCAGCTAAAATAATCCACGAAAGGCTTATATTATCATATGAAGGTAAATCATGAAGGTCATTATTTCAAAAAATGATTTATTCAGAATGTGGGCGCGGCTGGCTTTCTCTGTAGGCTTGAACTACTAAAATATAAAGAAGTAGTATTCCTGCAGCTATTCCCACAGCTACCAACGCAGCGACTACGAATGGTTTGTCCAATAGTCCTTCCGGTTGTTCGAGGTTGGCTTTAATAGGTCGTTCTGTTGTAAAGTTAAATGTTAAGTATTATTCGATTGAACACGTCCATTATGCGTGAACAAGTGGTTCACTTTGTTCTTCAAACTTACGGACGTGCAGTTTCAGTTGGGATTAAAATGTGTAGTTTAAAAATATCGATACACCAACTTATAATTTAAAACACATTCACATTAAGACACTTTAACACATTAACACTTTTCCTAGGGTTAAAAAGGCTAACAGTTTCGATTGCAGCTGCAATCATCTTCAAGGCAATAGTGACAAAATTCTGAACTATCCTGTATTTACATGTATATGACTATATGCCATTTGGCTACCTCAAAGTGGTGGTATTCATAACCATTAGGGTACAGGGTGTCATCAATTTTTAATTAAGTCGCTGTAAACTGCAGGGATTTCTTTGCTGGTTTCCTGGTATACGAATCATTGAAAATTTTAAAAAAAAATTATTAAAACATTTCAAAATCCTATAAACCAGGAAACAAGCAAACAAATCCCTGTTGTTTTCAGCGACTTCATTCAAATTTGATGACACCCTGTACCCTAATGGTTACGAATACCACCACTATAATCCTCCCGGCAAAGAACGAAAAAAGGACGTCGTTCAGAGCAATAAGATGCAATTTACTGTTCGCGATTCGTCCATCCTGTAATGTATACAGTATAGAGCATGGTAGCCATTTTCCTTTTACCGCTGAAACTTCTGAAACAGTACATGTACATCGATAAGCCGAATCTCTCTGATTGGCTGTAAAATTTTTCGTTCTTCTACTAGGCAACTATATGAGGCAGCCAAATAGCATATAAATACATAGCAGTTCATAATTTTGTCACTATAGCCCTGAAGATGATGGCAGCTGCAATCGACACTGTTGGCCTTTATAACCCTTAATCATGCAAACATTTACATTAGGTGAATGTATTTTGAATTTTAAGTTGGAGTATCGATACTTATAAACTGCACGTTATTTTGTTCTTGCCTTTTCCATAGCATGATAGAATATATTCCTGGTCATCCACTGTCTGGCTGTATATGTTCGGATGTTGTCCTACGCACTGACATGTTCCCTTATCGGATTCGGCATCGCGCACGCAAGTTGCTTGGTATGTCTTGCATTGCTTTTGAGAGGTACAAGGGCCGTTCAGGTCAGATTTCTGGTCAGCTGTGAAGTTAAAGGCAATTAGGCATATATCCGATATTTTTGTCATTCAAAAACACTAATCAGATTGTTATAGTCCGTCCAAGGAAAGAGGAAACTGAGTTCCATCCAATTAGAGAAGAAACTGAGTTCCATCCAATTAGAGCGATTCAGCTGGTTGATTTGGTTTTCCAGCCACTTCCAGGGTTCCCCGGACCTAAAAAACCTGGAATAGTCAGGAATGTTGGAAAGGCCTGAAAAAGTCAGGGAAACGTCAGGGAAATTTAACAAATCTTTAGATACAGTAGTCAAGAAACTCAACCTATCAATTGAAGCCAGCAAGTCTGTGGAGTAGATCAATAATGATATTGTAAATTTGGAAAATATCTAATCTAAATTTAAAGTTGTTTTTTTATTAAAATGTGCGCTGTATTGGTGATTTTTTATTGACATTTGCGTTCACCTCATGTTTATAATCAATAAATAAAGCATTTTTACATTGGCATGTAATATGCTTGCAATTTTACATTGAAAATTGAAGTTCTGGGGGAACCCTGACTTCCACACGATTTATCAACGGTAGAGTTACATGTGGTGATTTTGATGTCTCATATTCTATATTGTATTAATTGACTGGATTGGGTGTGTAACTGTGCCCCTTACACATGAACATGGACCTAAAATAACGTCCCAAAATAATCATTAGGATGTCCATTGTCCTAGGACCAAAAAATAGGTCCTTACTTTCGTCCTTTTTGGTTGAAATATAACCACAACCATATGTGGTCTTTCTCGTTGGTACAATATTTTTAAATGGACCACATCCACGATTTTCATCCAGTTCAGCACACTTGAAAATGTGCTTTTGTGTGACTAAAATCCATCATTTTTCACCATTTATTATACCTTGCTTGATGCGTTCATATTCCAGCAAGGGACGTAATGTATAATTCTTCAAGTTACACTCTTTCGTACAACTGCATCCAAATACAAACTATTTACCATCTTAGCCATGAAGACTGAACAATCTCTTGACACAGAAGTCAAGAAATGACACAGCCCAGCATGAACTGGATGCCAGTCTTAGTGGCTTCATTTAGGGAATATCCCATTTCACTGTCGACAGAATCTGTGAAACAACAGCCAGATCTCGAAAATATCTTCTCTGACAAGTATTTGGAAACCTCCGCTTTTTTCTGTTGATTGTTAGACTGTAACCTGATTGTATTAAAGTGTGCTGGTTCCTATTGCTGGTTCCTTATTATATGTTTTGTTCAGCTCATGTTTATAGTGAACAATGAACAATAAGTATAGCATTTTTATATAGCATAAGTACTAGTTTGGCAGTTTTTTAAGGAAATTTTTGTTTGAAATCGGATAAATCAGGGAAGTTGTAAGCTGAACTTCTAGGGGAACCCTGTTAACTGACCCATGCATTGCTGAATTATTGATGAGTTTGGTTTTTATTTCGTTTTACAGGATCATTGTATTTTCCAAACTTGCACATTTTTTGACTATGTAATTTGGAAAATTCAATTACATTCATGACATCCCTAGATTAGACGCACGTCCCTCAAGGAAAATATGAAGTGATCGAAAATTTTGCATTTTAGGGACGTCCCATAGGGCTAAGAGCCTAAGAATTGGATTTTCGGAATACTTGGTTATTAAGTGACTACACATCGATACTTACTTCTAGACACAGCCTCTAGAATTCCATTAAGTGGGTACGTTTTCAGAATCTCTCTAGTGCCTGCAATGTTGTAATCTATATGGCACACGTACTCTCCTGCAAATGCCCCTCTGCCGCTTAAGTCCAACGACATTGCATCGCTGGTGCCATCTATTTGTGTGTGGATGTGGCTATTAGATGCTATCACTATGGAGGGCGCATTAGCCGATGCTCGATCTGTACGAAAACACAATCATTCAGGACCGATTTGGAGAAAACTATAGTCGTCCCGGCCAAAGAACGAAAAAATGGCGTCGTTCAGACCAATAGGATGTAATTTCCGGTTAGCGATTCGTCCATCCTGTAATACATATCGAGCATGATAGCCATTTTCATTTTACCGCTGAAACTCCTGAAACAGTACATCGATAAGTCAAATCTCTCCGATTGGCTGTAAACTTTTTCGTTCATTTACCAGGACGACTATAGCATTGCAAGGTGAACAGCTACTTACAACGCCATTGGCAAGAACCTGGTGAAACCTTGATGATGTTCTGGTGACGAAACCTACAGTACAGGACACAAGTTTCGATGGGTTGGTCATCACAGTCGCGCTTTTCCTCTATTGTTGGATGCTCTATATATTTGCAACGGAAGAATATGTATATTTGGCAACACCTTCTATTGCTGGAATATTTCATACCTACCTAATATTTTGATGACCATTGTGATGAAGTTCTCAATCATGGCCGTTAAATCGATCTCCCTGGAAGTTATATCTTGATGCAAGGTATAAAAACACCTGAAATGTAAGTCATTCTGAAAACACGTTTTGATGTTTACTAGCCTATACTTGTTAAAGACCGAGTTTTCCTGAACTATAAATGGCAAAATGTGCAGTAAAAAACCCAAAACGTTTAGTAAAAAAGGTAATTTTTCTTTCCAGTTTTGATTACACAAAATAGATAAGTAGATTCATCGATGAAAATGTACCACAAAACATCGAGACCAAGGTAAAGTCAAAAAAATTCCGAAAAATACCCATATATTTCTTTTAATTAAATTGAATACCGTAGAAACCTAGGGCAGATGGACCACAAACAACGGTAGTGGTTAGCGTAGTATGTGACCTTCCACCAAACAGGCGCTACCACTGTGCTACTGCTTATGGGTGTGCCACTTATCCAGCACTTATCACTGCCCGCTATTTTTCTTAGGAGACGATTTCCAAAAACATGAAAATACGCGGCTTTTTTGCAATTCAGACTTAAAAATCCTGATCCGTGTACTTATCCCAAAAACCGCATGTCATGCATGTCATTGCATCAAAATATAGATACCTGCAACAGGGTGCCCCCAAACCTGGAGAACCTGGAAAAGTCAGGGAAGTTGGAAAGATCTGGAAAAATCAGGGAAAAGTCAAGGACGATTGCTCTAGTTAAAAAAGTTAGGAAAAGTTAACAAATCTTTTGATACAAAAGTCAAGAAACTGAAGTTCTCAATTGAAGCAAGCAGTTTTGTTGTAGAGACCAGTAATGAATTTATAAATTTGGAAAAAGCTTATCGAAATTTGAAGTTTTTTTTATTAAAATGTGTTCTCTATTGTTACATTTTTTGTTCACCATATGTTAATTTATAGTGACCGATGAACAATAAATATAGCATTTTTTCATTGACATATGTAAGTTATATGTCGCATTTTTCAGGGAAGTTTTCTTTGAAACCTGGAAAAGTCAGGGAAGCTGAAAGTTGAATTTCTGGGGGGACCCTGTGTTAGCAAAAAAAAATGATGCCATTACACGAAGATCGGTGTATGGTCAGTCAGTTCCAAGTAACTCTTTGGTGTTTATGAATAGGACTTACTCGACTTTGACTGGATGGTCTTCTGTTCTGGCGGTGAAAGAGGTGCCGTGAACAGCCACCCAACGTCCATCTTTCTCTTGATACTTTGAGGTTGCATTGTTGTACGTTGCAATGGGCTTGTTGATGTTGGGGCTACCCTCTCCAGGCGCAATGGTCATGGCAATGGAGATGTTCTGGTGCTCATCATTTAAGTAATACTTGCAACTTATCCGCACTTCCGTGCCATCTTCAACCAATTCTGGAGAACTCGTCAAGATGCCTTCTAAAATTTGTAGAAGTACATGATGTAGTTAAGAGACTGAACACGACGTCCAAGGTTGAAGTGGGGGATGGAGTTCATGAAGATCATGGACTAAGAGGGAGACATGACATAGTATGTAATTCAGTATGTAATTTTTCTAAGTACTTACTCAGTTGTGAGGAATCGCAAATGTCGGTCCAAACACATATGGCGAACACTAGGATCTTGATGAAACTACTTTTGGTAAACGAGCGAAACATTTTTAGGGTAGGTTTTTCATCGAGAAAGGTCGGCGCGATGTCTATGTTTTCGAAAGCACTGCAGACTCCTGCGACTGTATCCTCAAGGCATCATTGGCATGACGCCAATGAACGAACGGTGCTGTTCATCATCAAACCTTTCACCAATATCAGATGACTCACACTGATGTACAGTTTCATTTTCGGTTGTTAGCATGCCTAGGAAATCTACCATGTAGTACGTTATAGTTTCCCGTGAACCCAAAGATGAAATTGTGTGCTCTAATTCCACGAATGACCCGCCTGTTTTTCGATGTTGCCACCCACGTTGATCTTGATTGAACCAATGCGTCATGGCCTTGAAGTCTCTTACATATTGATGGACTCCCAACGGAAATGGCAATGCTGATAAGTAGGTCGTGCTGAGTTCAAGAACTTGGCACTGCTCGCACGACTTGGTGTGGACATTGCTGGCATATTGATTCAGGGGTGTCAGAAATATTATCACTGGGGATACGTTGGGGAGGTGAAAAGTAAAAATAACTATACCTTAATGATAACTACGGAGACGAATTACAGCTAGGCTTACGGCACGGAGGGCACTGAAAGTCCCTTATGACTTTGGTTCGCAAAGAGGTATGCAAGTTTGGGAAAGGCAATAGAATGTTTGAAGGTTACATCTTTTTTTTTGTGACATTGCATCTAGAGTTGGGGTTCATGACACACGACGCTTATCAGTGATCACTACAGTGTCATAACAGTGTCATACAGTGTCGTACTTGTCCATGACTTGAGGGATAACATCCCCATATGGAAAATAATATGTCCATAACATATTTATAATATACTTGCATATGTCTGGGATATACTTAACATATACGATGCAAAACATGTTATATTTATAATATATAAAAATATATTCTACAAATATATAATGTGGCAATGCATATGCATAATATATTTCTTAAGTTACAAAACACATTATATTTATAATATATTTTCTGCATATACATTTCATATACGTTTATATATCTGGGAAATATATACTGTGCATAAACAATTAATTACTGTTGCTAACTTTAATATTCAATTAGCAAAACATAACCAAGCAGGTTGGTCATTCGGTTAACGTCTCTGCCTGCTGTCCGGGAGACCTGGGTTCGCTTCCCAGGTCGGCTGTCTGTACTGCAGTTTTCGTGGTTTTCCATAATCTCTACAGGACTGATTGTCGGTAGAGCTACCCTCCAAAATCGGACACGACCATCCCTTTCCCTACTAATTTGCCGTCACACCTATTTAATTAACCATACTGTCTATGATGGATACCGTTTTTCCATTAATGAAGGAATATATTTTATGTATATTTCATACATATATGCAGAACATTTACCATATATTTCAGGTATTTATTCTATATATATTACCTATATAATTTTATATATATTATATTATTCATATATGGAATTGGGCCAATTTTGGTATATGTTCCATATATAAATAATATACTTAAAAAAAAATATATTTATCGCTTATTTTTTTTCCATCTGGGTCTGACTGGAGTCTTATGAAGTATGGCAGTTTGGTGGATTATTATTTTTTTAGGGTTAGTTGGATACATTTGGGGTGAATACCTTTCAGAGGCAGTGGTAGAAAATGGTATTCAGAATGGGGTTTGTAACAAACAAGGTTGATACTTTAATTCATTAATGCTAGACATTCTAAAATTCTAAATGAATTGAAATCTCACCAAATATGCTTCGGAACTGAAGTTTTCGTTGAGAAATGGGAACGTTGGTAAAAATTATCATGGAAAAAAAGCAGCTCGCAAATTGGTTGCAGAAAATACATTGTTAGCAACCAATTTGCGAGCTGATTTTTTTTCCAACATGGGCAAGACGTGGTCCACAGAAAAAACAGTTTTATTCACTATCAATTCTCGTACATAATTTGCACGTTTGGGCAACCAAATGCCTTCATCTGGTGTTGATACTGAACTGGAGAAATTATGCATGTACAAGCTAATGAAATTGTCAAGAGATACAATATACAACAATAGAGCATTAAACTGGTTACAGGTGTTCAAACCAAGGAACAAATTCGACATTTTTCTATGAAACCCTATAACGATTGGAGCAAAAAGTGAAAAGGCACTTGGAAGAAGGAATAATTATCCAGCTCGAAGAGGGAATAACCCCTTATGACCAAGAATGTATATTTTCAACAGGTTAAATAAGGAAAATAATGAAATAAGAAAAAGAGGGAAAGTTATGAAAACATGAGATGAGGGGAAGTTCCTTAAGTTAGCCATTACGGGGGGGATGGGGGGGGGGGGGGGGCGACATGGCGATGGAATAAGTGAAAGGATGATTGTACAAACAAGTTGGCATAAAGGGAAAGGGAGAAAGTCCCATAGTAAAGGAAAGATTTCCTCACACATTCTGAATAAAGATTGCTATATTAGTGAGGTAAACTTCAAGGCAACACGGTAGGTGGCCCACAGGGATGGCTCGCTCAATTTAGCAAATAGAAAATCAAAGCTTTCCACTCTGGCCACTGAAAACTTAGATCAAATTGCCAGGGAAGCCCGCCATATCAATGGAGGGGTAAATTTGAATAGGTAAATTTTGGGGTTAATTTTTTCATAAACTAAAAAAAAGAATTTTTTTTTTATAAAATAACCCCAAAATTAACCAATTCAAATTTACCCCCCATGGAAACGCCCCTTCAAAAACGAGTAAGGCGCTCTCTCCATGAAAAGGATGACTCCCAGTTTTTACACCAAATTTCATGATCAACTTTCGGAATCTCATTCGAAAAATGGTGAAAGCAGCTTAGAAAAAAGCGAAATATCGCAACTTTCCTGTACATTTCACAAAGGTAATCCAAATTATCGAATTTATCTCCTTATGCAGTACATGTATATGAAAACATGTATTTTCTCTCGTTATTTACGTTATTGGAGGCCCACAATTGCTTCTGTTTGGGCTCACGCCAAAAAAAAAACTATACATGTAACTATTTTCCAATAAAATAGCACCTGAAGAAGGCTATAAATTAGCCGAAATGTCGTGCATAAACGAAAATAATGACTGAGTTCAAGAAAAAATAAAAGCTAAAGTCATTGATTTCGAATTGGTCAACACATGTCCCTATAATTACTTTAATGGTCATTGAAAAGTGATTCACTTATGCTGATCCTTGTTTCGAACAGCCAAAATATACGCTACCCACAACCTAATCAATTCTCTTAATATACTAGTAATCTACATTTTATTTTTGAATTCACTAATCTTTCTTCAAACTAAATTGATACATAAAGACACCTACCTAACAGATGCCTACAGATATTTGTAAGAGTATATTTGTAAGTCCACATAAGAAGTTATTGAAAGCAGGATTTAGTTGAAAATTTATACATGACTTTAGCTTTTCTTCACATTGTCGCATTTATACATTTCTTCACTTTTAAATATGTGTGAAACTCTCACATTTGCAGTATGTTGTGTATTATGTGGGGTGTTATATGTATAAAATTGCATTGTCTAACTTGAAGGTATGCAGATTTGTAAAATGTGTTCAGAGATAGAGGGGTTAGGTTAGGTTAGGTCCAGGTCAGACAAAATGACCCCTAATCTGTAACCATCCCAACCTTTTCAAACATTTAAGGCAATTCTCACTGGCTAATTGACACCTCCTAAATCGATGTAATCCATCAACTAAAGAACATTTTATTATATTTACATTTAATTTGTTCAGTTAAACAGCATAAAATGCATAAGAAATAATTATTGATTATAAAAAAAATGCGTTGTGTGATACAAAATACATGCACTTAAAAACAGTCGTAACATAACCATCAATTTGCAAAGTAAATTGTAATTTGTAAATATAAATATTACAAAAATATATTTGTAATACTTGTAAATAACCATCAATCTAGCAGTAATTAACCGATATTCCATGGTTATTGCTGGCAGCACCTGTGTGTTCACGCTGCAGTGTTGCACACTGCAGTATATTAATGCCTGAATCCAGAAAAATCAATATTCACTTCCCATGTGAATTCATCCACCTCGGCAGACCAATCACGATAACTTTTACTCAATTACAGCAGTTATATGTATGTTATGTCAGTATAATGACAAATACTGACAAATGCATGGAGGTTTATTGGTTACTAATCGATGGTAAAGTGGACGCAGCAGCATGAAGCAGCATGAGTTACCACCCTTATTGAAGGTAGTTCATTGGCCATATATGAAAGTGCATGGCCATATATGGGTTGATATGACTAATGTGGCCATATATGTCCATACATGTCCAATTTTTGATCTGGCCATATCTAATTTTTCCACCCAGACAGGGACTATTCGGAAAATCCGGACCAACTCCAGAGATTCACCACATGAAGGATTTCACATAAATCAGCATTGATTCCAGTGAATAGCCGTGGTATTATTTAAAGTTTTTCATTAGAATTAATACGTCGTCATATCCGTTTGTGACGGCCAAATCGATTGCACACAAGCCTAGCTCATTCTTAACATCAACTTTGGCTCCATGTTGTAATAGCATGTTCACTGCTTCCAAACGCCCGCCTGCCGCAGCCCACATTAAAGGGGTGTCCCCTTCCTTGTCCTGAGTGTTAAGGAATTCGTCAAACCTAGATTTTTTTTTCAAGGCATCTAAAATCAATTTGAGTATTTTTGTATCTTCGCTAGTTGCAGCTGCATGGAGGGTAGTGTCATGACCATTACTTTCAATTGCATTGGCACCGTTTTGCAGCAAAATTTGGACAACTTCAAAGTGGCCTTTGCTGACTGCTAAGTAAATGGCTGTAGATCCTGCGTTGCATTTGGAGTTAATGTCAGCTCCATACCCCAACAAGACTGTGACTAGAATGGCCATATTCAAATTGGCAGCCCAGTGCAGTGCAGTCCAGTTATTCTTGTTTCTGACATTTGCATCAGCACCTGCCATAAGCATTAATTCGGCTACTTCTAAGTGCTTGCATTCTGCTGCATACATGAGAGGAGAGCTACCATTGAAGTCGCGGGCATTGATTTGACTTCCAACATCACAATCGTTTGGTAAGCCTTCCAAAATGAGTTTCATAGATGACAAGTTGCCACTGAATGCAGCAGCGTGCAGTATTGAAATGGCAGCGTTTTTCAGAATTGGATTAGCCCCACATTTGAGTAATGCTCTTACAGCTTCAGTATGCCCTTTGCATGCTGCTGTGGACATTGCAGTCCATCCTTTGTTGTCCTCCTCATCAACTGCTGCACCATTGTCAACTAAAATGGTAATCATGTTTGCATATCCTTTTTCTGCCGCACGATGCAATGGAGGGAGACTTTTCTTATCTGGTTCATGATGGCCATTGGCGTTGGCCCCATTATCCAAGAGCAGCGTCACCAAATTTGTGTCACCAAAATCAACTGCGTAATGTAAGGCTGTTTGTTGGTTTTTGTCTGTTGCATTGACTTCTGCACCATTCGAGAACAGCGATTTGGCAGCTGAAAGGAATCCATGTCTTATTTGGGCATTCTCGTCATCATCCACAACAGTTGTGTTTTGGGACATTCCAAGGACAACGTCGTGGAGTGGTGATAACTTTGAATCGTCTTTAGCATTAACGTTTGCTCCATGGCGGATGAAAATATCAACCACTTCAGAACATCCTCTGTGACAAGCACAGTGCAAAGGTGTTCTTCCATTATCATTGACTAGATTCACGTCTAGACCGGAAGTCAGTAAATGCGTTATTACTTCTGCCTTGTCCATTGACAGTGCATAGTGTAATAACGTGCCACCGTCTTTCAGGCGAACATTAATATCTGCCCCGTTTGCTGTCAAATAGGTCAGTAGTTCCAAATTGTTTTCTTTGATAGCAACATGTAGTGCAGTACACGATGCACCATTGGCAGCATTAATTTCGACGCCATATTGAAGTAACATATGAACAATATTTGGTAAATTCATTGAAATAGCGAGCATCATTGGGGAATCACCGCTGTCATCAACAATGTTTACATTGGCCCCAGCCTCCATCAGTGCAATGGCAATGTCTTCGTGCTTCTCAATTATGGAGAACAAAAGCGGTGTTTGGCATTGCCCGTTCAAACTATTGACAAGATTGGCTGCTGTTGTTGGCTGATGCCCCAAATCGTTCCTCTCACAGACATTGAATCGCAGTAAGAGTTGCACGGCTTGCAAATGTCCATTTAGGACAGCCAAATGCAAAGCTGTGTTCCCATTTTCATCCTTCTTGTCTGCTCGGCATCCAACATTTAGTAAATGTCCTAAAACATCAACATGTCCCTCACTTGCAGCACAGTGGAGCGGAGTGAAGCCATGCTCGCCAAGGTAACTCGCAAAGTCTGTTTCATTTGACATTTTTTCCAGGATTAATTTCGTGATTTCAACATTGCCATTGAAAGCGGCGAAATGAAGTACGGGATATGCGGAGTTGACTGTCATGCTTGCACCATGGTGAAGCAATGTCCTCACTGCTTCGAAATGCCCATTGCTAATTGCAATATGCAGAGCTGTCAGTCCAGAGTCTGTCTTCTGGTCGACAGCAACACCGTTGCCTACCAGAAGCTGGATAATATCTGCATGTCCGTTTTCAGCCGCATAATGCAATGGAGTGTTTGCGGTGGCATCCACATTGCCATCGGCATTGGACCCGCTGTCCAGCAGTAACTTCACCAAACTTGTCGAACCTTGAGCTGTCGCAATATGGAGAGCAGTTTCCCCGTCCTTGTTCGTCGCATTGACATTTGTCCCTTTCATGATCAACGCTTTAGCAATGGTGTGGAGTTCATCCTTGCTGCCCTTACCATCGGAGGAGTGTTTACGCTCTGCGAGGGTTGCGATATGTAGGGAATTCATAAGGGACTCATCAGTGGCATTGACATTGGCTCCATGCTCGAGCAAAACAGCCACTGCTTCAGAGTTACCTTGGTAGGCAACAATGTGCAAAGGAGTTTTGCATACGTTATTGGTCACATCGACGTCCAGCCCCAATGATAAAAGGAATTGTATGATTTCTGCGTTACCGTGATAGGAGGCGAAGTGCAACATCGAACCATCATCTTCTAGTCGTACGTTTATGTCTGCTCCGTGATCATATAAATATTTGAAAATTTCTAAATTGCTTTCAGCAATGGCAAAATGAAGCGCCCTCTGCATCTGACTGTTTGCGGCATGTATATCAGCCCCGCTCTTGATCAAACCCCGCGCTACATTCCACATGTTCTGCGTTATGGCTGCCATCAATGGAGACTTGCCATTGTCATAGGTCAAGTTGACATTGGCACCTCTCTCTATCAATTCCATGGCAATTTCATCATATCCTTTAAGGATGGCTAGTAAAAGCGGCGTTACGTTACGGCTGGTAACTCTATCGATACCGGCGGTGTCTGCCGATTCGCGGTCCATAGAGTTGCTTGAAAAGACATGATGCTCATGTTGGAGCAACACCTTTATTGTATCTAGGTGTCCATTTACAACGGCAAAATGCAAAGCCGTGGACCCCAAGTCATTTAGGGCATTTACGTTGGCACCAGCATTCAGCAACAGTTGCGCGATATCCGCATATCCTTTTTCTGCAGCCAAATGCAATGGCGCAAATTTGTTCTTATCGCTTTTATTCACATCAGCACCGTGTCCGATGAGTATTCCGGCAATTTCTTTCTTTTCCAGCGTGAGTGCAAGCAACAATGGCGTTTCACCTGACTTTCTGGTCTCTGCGTTGACATTTGCTCCGGCAGCGAGCAAGTAGTTGACACAGGCAACGTGTCCGGCCGTAACAGCGAAATGCAATGGGTTGTCATCATCATTCCCAGCTATATCCACATCTAGTCCAGAGTGATGCAATATGTCGAGGATTTCAGCACTTCCGTAACAGACAGCACTGTGCATGAAGCTGAGGCCTTCCAAAGTCACTTTTATATCAGCGCCATTTTGAATCAGCATGGTGACCGCTGTGGTGTCCATGTTTGCGATGGCTGCTTCAAGGGCATTGAATCGCTTTCCACTAGGTGAAATGAAATCTGTCAAGGCATCGTTTGCGAGTAAAAGTTGCACGCAATTTTCCCTTCGATTTTGTATGCCTGTGATCAGTGGTGTGGCACCTTTATGGTTGTGACAGTTAACAATGGCCCCAGCTTCAATTAACGTTTCTGCAATTTCCAAGTTGCCAGATTGGCAAGCGATGTGTAGTGGAAAAGCCCCCACACTATCACTCACATTGATGCTCGATTTGTGCTGGATTAACAACTTGACAATATTGAGGGCCTCGTTGTTGACAGCCACGTGCAGAGGTGTCCAGCCATTTTTTCCCGCGCAGTCAACATGGCCGCCGCATGTCAAGACTTCTTCTACCATGGCCACATCGGACGTTTGGACCGCTGCGTGTATTACGGCCCATTTGTCCGTGCACATCGCATTCACACATGCCCCATTTTTCGTCAGCAGCTGGACTATGCCGAAGTGGTCTTCTTGGACAGCTAGAAACAAAGGGGTTAATTTAAGTTGATCAACCATTTCAGTGTTGGCTCCATTGTCAAGAAGATATTCTACCAGTGCGTAGTTGCCCTTGGTCGCTGCCAGGTGGAGTGGTGTTTGTTGTTGTCCATTTGTTGCATTGACATTTGCATTGTTTTTTATTAGTAACTCCACCACTGTCCAGGACCCATTATCAACAGCCAAATGCAATGGAGTGTCTGCATTAGCTGTAACGCCATCGGCTTTGGCTCCTTTACCAAAGAGGAAGTCAATGGCACCTTCATTGACTTCTTGCGTTGCAACATGCAAGGGGGTATAACTTTCAAAGTTCACACAGTTCACATCAGCACCACCATTAACCAGCACCTGTGCAATGACCATTGTGTCCATGTCCATGCAGTAATGGAGGGGGTGGTTACCTCTTTCTCCTGGTGCCTGAGCATTGGCCCCGTGGGCTAAAAGCAACTCAACAACTGCGGTTTGTTTATTTTTCACTGCTGCATGAATTGGCCCATCATGTTCACCGTCTCCATTTATTTGTGCTTGATGGTTGATTAGCGAGCGTATGATATCCACACGTCCAATTTTGCAAGCCAAAATCAAGGGGGTTTCATTGTTCGCATCCACGGGGTCAGTTGAGATTGTTTCGCATTCCAACAGTAGCTCCAGAATATCAAGATCTTCGTTTTGAACAGCCAAGTGCAAAGCAGATTGCATCGTTTTTATTGACAGAATATTGACATCAGCGTTTGATTTTACTAAGCTGTAAGCTGCGCCGCAATTCATTGTCTGAGTTGCCAAATGCAGCGGAGTTAGCCCTTCGTTATTAAAATGGTCAATGTTTAAACCATATTTCAGCAGTTCTGTCAGTAAATCGATATTATTTCGTATAACGCAGATATGAAGCAATTGGCATTCGTTGAGATTAGCATTCAAACTTTTTTCATCTGTCAATATCTCTTGCACAGCTGTCAAATCACCACCCATGACAACTGCTTTACATAGTTCTGCAACCCTCGATTTTGCAGAATTTAGCAATGCTTTCCTACTGTGAATGGTGATCTTGGTTTGATGGTGATCTTGCTGTGAAACAACATCTTGCCCTGCTGTTGATGTTTTGCTTCGGAAGTGCTTCATCAATGTGTAACATTCAACATGTTGCTTTTGCTGGGCTAACTGCAGAGGTGAGATGGTTGTCAAATTGCCTTGATCGGGATTTGCACCAAACATTAGCAGAAGCTCCACAGCAGCGACGTCCCCTTTGTTGGCTGCGAAGTGCAGGGGTGTATCGTTGTACAAATCAACGGCATTGACACTGGCTTCATGGTCGAGCAGAAACTGCAAGATTTCCAGACTGGATGCTAAATCAGACTCGTGTTCATCTTCGAATGTGGATGTGCAGATCAAATGCAGCACTGTCATGTTCATTTGGCCAACTGCGTCGATGCCGAAACCATTTTTCAGCAACAGGTCAACCACTCTGACACGTCGACTTTTCACCGCAAAGTGCAGTATTGTGTCTCCTCCAGTCTTGTGATTTAGATCAGCCCCATGGTCTACCAGAAGTTGGATGATATCCGTAAAGCCGGACATCACCGCGTGGTAAATCGGTGTCATGCCGTCTTTGGTGACTGCATTGACGTTGGCACTGCCTTCCAGAAGCTTTCTGACAATGTCCAGAGGGCCATAGTAAGAGGCAAAATGCAGTGCGGTTACCTTGTCATCATCCTCTATGGTCAAGTCGACGCCGTGCTCCAGCAATATGCGGGCCATGTCAAATTGCCGCTGCGCTATTGCCACCTGTAACGGCCATTCCAAGCGTTGCTTGACTTCCTGTTGAGTTTGGGGAGATCTGGCCATTTCATAACTGATTGCATTGGCATCGGCGTTGTGCTGCAGCAGCAGCGTGACCAAGTCTGAGTGTTCGTACAAGCATGCCATGTACAGCGGCGTGACCAATCTCGATGCCGTGGGGGTGTTGATGCAAGCTGTGGCATTGACATGAGCACCTGTATTTCGGAGCAAAAAGATACAATAGTATGGTAAAGTTATCAGTCATTTCATTCTCTTTAAAAAAATTTCAGTACAATATAACCCAGTATTTAGGACAAAGCTCTGTTGGTGCAATACTAAAGGATCATTTTCACTGGTAAGCCCTGTGATTAGGGCATTACTGATCTAGTTCGTTCTTAGAGTTATTAGATTCATTTTTTCATTTTTTTTATTCCAATCTGCTTTTTTATCTCATTTTCTTACATTCTTTGCCTTGGTTAACATTTCATTCCTGAGTTACCCAAGTAACACAAGGACCAAAAAAGGACGTCCTTAACTGGTCCTATTGACGTCTTTTTTTTTGGGGACGTCCTCGGACCAGAATAGGACGTCCTTTTTCATGAAAAAAAG
>JAQFYZ010000986.1:0-29331 GCA_034695085.1 Cylindroiulus punctatus
TTTTCACTATTTAAACATTGCATGTTTGATGGACATCTGTGCGTTCAGCAAGCCTCAAATGGCAAAATAATGGTACTCATTGAATAAATTTTTCTTTTGGGTTGTATTTGTTTACCAGACAAGTGTGGTTGAAATATCCAAATGCAGGGTATAATCATAGTATGCAGAAATTTTTTGTTATTTCAACATTGTTTTATGAGAGTATGCAGAAAATTTTCACTATTTAAACATTGCATGTTTGATGGACATCTGTGCGTTCAGCAAGCCTCAAATGGCAAAATAATGGTACTTATTGAATAAATTTTTCTTTTGGGCTGTATTTGTTTACCAGACAAGTGTGGTTGAAATATCCAAATGCAGGGTATAATAAGAGTATGCAGAAAATTTTCATTATTTCAACATTGTTTTATGAGAGTATGCAGAAAATTTTCACTATTTGAACATTGTATAATCAGGGCATAACAGGGTAAAGTCAGAGTATGCAGAAAATGTTCACTATTTCAGCATTGCATGTTTGATGGCCATCCGTGCGTTCAGAAGGCCTCAAATGGCTACACGTGACTTAGTGAGATTCAGGATGACGTAGCCCGGAGCCACATTGTAGCGACGGAGCAACCGGAAGTAGGGAAATGATGTCGCGACGGACCATTAAGTCGGAAGGCAATTAAGCCGATTCCATTGTCTCCCTAAATCCTGTTTACTCGCTATTCATTTGAGTTTGACACATTGTACTGGAGTCGGTTGCCTGAAGTGGGGGATTCATTTACGCACTTTCGAATTCAAGGAAGGGGAGGGGTTTATGACCCAGGGGGGAGGGGGACTCAGGGTCGGAATGGGATCCCTGATGAGGCCACGGTATCGCCGATAGCGAAATTAGAAACTCACATTATGAGTGGTGCTGCGAATGAACGGAGCGTTTTGATTGCGTGTATTGTTTTAGATTTGCATGTTTGACCTTTGTACTAGACGCCAGTTTTCGAGTCCTTACCTAGGGACCGACCTCGAGCAATCACTCACTGCTCTGGAGCTCGCACTGATTGCCCACCTCCAGGCGCTATGATGCAGTTGGCGATGGGACACATGACACGGATGTTAGTGATACAGTGATTGCATCTGTTAAATGCACACTGTGATGAAATTGCATTGTATTCACTTATCTACTATATTTATACTATATAGAGCCTCGATTATTTGGGGTGGTCCGGATAATCGAAATCCATTAAAAGAACACTCATTTTTGCATGAATTTATGTACATTTCAGTGAAAAGCACAGTAGTGTGTACATTCATTCATAAAAAAAGACAGAAACAAGGTCAAAAACAATGCATATTAACGTGTTGCAATGTACACATCAGCGTTCACATCAACCTAATTTTTTAGGACACATTCGGATAATCGAAGCTCTACTGTATACTTATTTATACTGTATACAGGGCGTTCACGAAGTCCTAACCTCATTCGAAAATTAATCTAGAACTGGTAGTTACAAGGATACAATTTTGGAAAATGGTAAAATTCTCAAAAAATTTTATTTTATGCATTTGGTTCACATGGAATGCTATGGAGTGTAATCTCTGGACTCGATGTAGGCATCTACAAAGCAAACTCCTTGAGATGACCACTGACATCATGTCATCACATCGCCAATCAGCCAACTGCAAACTTTGGGGAATCCATATCATGATAAAGTATTCCAGAAAATGAGCTTTGCCTGGCATAGACGCTATATTTATACTATATAGAGCCTCGATTATTTAGGGTGGTCCGGATAATCGAAATCCATTAAAAGAACACTCATTTTTGCATGAATATATGTACATTACAATGAAAAGTGGAAGGCACAGTTGTATCTACATTCATATATACAAATAAAGACAGAAAAAATGTTAAAAACAATGCATATTACTGTGTTGAAATGTACACATCAGCGTTCACATCAATCTAATTTTTTAGGACACATCCGGATAAGCGAATATCCGGATAATCCAAGCTCTACTGTATACTTATTTATACTGTATACAGGGTGTTCACGAAGTCCTGCCCTCATTACAAAATTAATCTAAAACTGGTTGTTACAAGGATAAAATTTTGGAAAATGGTAAAATTCTTAAACAATTTTTTTTTATGCATTTGGTTTACTTGGAGTGCTATGGAGTGTAATCTCAGGACTCGATGTAGGTATTGGAAAAGCAAACCCCTTGAGATGGCCACTGATATCATGTCAACAAATCACCAATCAGTGAACTGCAAACATTAGGGATTCCATGTCATGATAATGTGTTCTAGAAAATGAGCTTTGTCTGACATTGACGCCATTTTCGAGTCTATGAACGTTTGGAGTTTTTCTACATGTGTTCAACATTTCCACATTGTTTTCTTAAGTTTCTTAAAAATATTTTTTGTAGTAAGCGCAGGGATTCATGACCACCCTATCATTATTTATGTGACTAGGATCCTTTACTTTAATTATATCCTTGTTGAAGATTTATACTTCTAAATCAGCATCCACCATAAGCTATAAATTTTTCTGCAACTGAATTTTTATTTGATAACATAGTCTTGGCGGACTATAATTGCCCGAAGAATTATATGGGCGACATGATTCTTTCAGGCATATTTAAGCGTCCACCATTGTTTTCTGCTTCACTTTTTCGGGAACATCTCCCCCAGTCGCTATCTTGCATAAAAAGCATTCCCGCGCATTTTTTATGCACTTATCGTTGTTTTTGCTAAATTTCAATTTGATCAAAATTGAATTCCGGGTCTTTTTAAAATTGAATTTGCGCGAATATTAATGCTGTTTTTTGGCCCGCTTTGCCTGGATGAGCGATTTTTATTACAAAGAAACATAAAGTAAATGATGCTGCAATTCAATTTGAAATGCACATTTTTATTATTGGGTTTGGGTTTTCTTCTTCTGTGCAGACGAGAAAACATAATTTGTTTATGACGCACTACACCAGAAGCCGAGTAATGCGAGGAATATAAAAATTCGAGGCTGACAATGGTAGCTATTGGAGAAGAATTATCAGAAGGAGGGGGGGGGGACAAATAGCCCTCAGACCAGTTTTCAATTTAAAGGACGTGAAAGTGAAGGAAACGCCAAGGATGATTTTTAAACGACTTGTAAAAATGCAGGCTTATTGTTTATTGCCACTGGGATGTGGGGGTTTGGGGAATACGAGAACAATATGGGTCGTCGGGGGTGGGGGAGGGGGTACTGAAGAGAAGCCCCCCTCGAAGCACCCTTATAAAAGCCCTCCGCAAATGATACGGCTTGCTTCACCAGCAACAACGTATAAAAACGCAACTCCGTGAAATCGGAGAGAGTCTTCTGATAAAATTAGATTATTTTCTTGTATATGTTGACATGAGGCATTAGAGTACTTGGCTTCGAGGAGATGGTGAAAAGCAATTGGGGGTTAAAAGGAAGGGCTAAAACGATCACTCGGACCACCTATAGTTGTTGGCTTTCGATTTGGCTGACAAAAAATGGACATTATTTCGAGGCAAATGCATTGAACTCTGGCAGAGCGCTTTTCCTTAATTTCATTTCTCATTATTGCATCCTGAAATTTATTGTGCTATAGTCGGACCTCTTGCAAGGCAGAGCAGGGCACTTTGTTTTTATTGTTAGAGTGGAAAAGTTGAATATGGCCATACGACCTTTACGACCATCTATTAGCCATATACAGTGTATGGGGTATAGTCTCTGGGGTGTGATCTCAAGCCATATGTAAATTTTCTTTATTTGTTCTTTATTCTTATTCAGTTTTCTCTTTATTCAGTATTTTTTATTTTATTTTTCCCATTGAAATCTGATTTTAAATTCGTTGTTCAAATTAATATCTTTTGATCCTTTGATCCTCTGAGGGATCCAACACACAGATCCCCTCAAAGTTACACATGATGTAAACAATGGTCTTGTTTGAAATCGCCCTACAAGGTAATATCCGATACGGCCATCAATGACTGCATACATGGCCACATATGGAAAATGTGTAATATTACTATTAGATTAATTGTTACCATGGACATGACTTAAACGTGTGTACCATCATAAAAACCACTATGACACACTACTTGAGACATGTATTTGCTGATTGCAGGGTATCGAGTTGAAATGAATTGAACTCATTAAGAAACCATAGAGAACAGGAATTAAGAATCATAGCTTGTTTTTAAACTGATACGCTGGCAGTAGCATGCTAGTTGTTAAACTTTTGAATAGCAGAGCCAATGATGCTATCCTTCCTGGCTAGCGATTTGTTATCTTACTGACCCAAAAAAGACATCCAAAGATGTTATTTATTATTTTAAAAAAAACTATGTAAGTGGGAATCAGTTCCATGTGAACTTGTGTTAACAGTACATATGGTCTAGGGGTCATCTATGCCATATACGACCATGTTTGAGCCATATATGTCCATGGACATAATCATGCATACATATGTATCGTATTAAGTAGGTATTGACAAAATTATGTATGTATGCATGAGTTATATAAATAGTATCTGGCCAGAAATGGTAGGTAATGGCAATGGCCATTTTGCTCCATTTTGACCAATTTCTGGCCTAACCATACATGGAATTACGTCACATATGGCTCATGTATACCTTTCCATCCTAGTGGGACTGATGTACGAATTGATTCAACAACCCACCATTTTGATAAGACAATCTGCGAAATTTGAGACCAAATGTCGGACGATGTGATATCTGCCAAAGGTCGACAGGCATTTCTATCCAATAATGGATTCATCAGTAGATTGAATCCAATATCCTGATCATTTCACTGTAATTAGTCTTCTGTCGTTTCTTCCTTCGAGGCTCTTGTTTTTGTCCATTTGATGGTAAATTGAAATCTAAGAAAAGGTCCCTTCTCAATTATCGTACTTTCCCTTCTTCTTTTCGATTACCAGTTAGTCGTAATTAAATAATTGAATTATGGCTATGACTGTTTTGTGATCGTTCGGACGTAGGTTGACCCTCCTTGAAGATAAAATTGTAGATCTATTGGAAAGGGTCGACATTTTCATTTGGAACTCCCTAAACATAGTTGCTTTACGTTGACCCCTTCAACCCCCAAGGCACGCATGTTAAACGTGTCGTTAATGATCAGTCTCTAATGGGTCTCAAGTTGCTCATTTCCGATAAATGCATCGACTGTGAAATACGTAGGGGGACTTGTATTATGTTTTCAAGTACTTGCCCTGCCAATACTTGGTCAGCGAATATTTATTAAATTCATATCCTTTAAGTTTGTTTTTAGGAAAATGTGTGTGCCATTGGTGCAACTTTGGAATGATGTACCGTGTATTATTGAATGCAGTTGTTTCTTGACCATATGGACATGATACTCATGTATTGGTATGGGGTAACGAGCTTCCTTGTACACCAAATACATGCTGTTGTACTCCACAAAAGTGTTATTATTAGCACTTTCCTCGTAATTTGCAGTGAATTTCAGACCATACCTTGTACACTAAAAGTGGTGCATTTCTGCAGAATAGGACTCTGAAGCTATGTTTAAACTGGAATCTTAACTCAGATAAAATGTATTTATCCCATTTTGAATAAAATTCTTAAAAATCGACCATGAACTTACAATATTAACATTAATTAAATGCATCCAGTAGCACTCTAATGAAGAATAATCAAGACAGAATAATTTCCCCATGATCCCACTGATGATGTCACATGTACTTCAATATATTGAATTCTTGCAAGTTGTTCTACGTGATTGGTGGAACACCAAACTACAAGCCCAAATTTATTCAGACCATACCTCGTACACTAAAAGCTGTACATTTCTGCCGAATTGGGCCCTGAAGCTATGTTAAAATGAAATCTTAACTCATAATGAAAACTGAATGATTTGAAATTGACCATGAATTTGCACAATAAAAACCAATTAAATGCATCCAATTGTACTTGGATGGAGCATCCTCAAACGATTAAAACACTAATTAATAGCATGTGCTCTAGGTCGCGTTGATAGTTTTGGAGCATTGCGCGCCCTCTGTCGGCCAGCATGCTCGTTGCTACGGCGCTCCGAGCACTAAATCAGAAGCTGAATTCATTCCCTCGTACACATTTCATTACGGCGCGTTAAAATTAGATTTCCCATTGTTAAATGAAATGTCAGACGAATACATATTGTGAGCTTAATAATGGTTTAAATGTCTAACAAAATGGAATCTAATTTCCCAAACTGCGTACACATGTTTCTGATGGCGTAAGAGGGGCCCCGAAGAATTATGGGCCCTGGGTCCTCCCCCTACGCCCCCTGCACTGATTATCTTTAATATTTATTATTCCCGCATTTTTTACGACTCTTTGCTTTATGTGGGATGATGAGGGGGTCGACCCTCTTAGTGCTCGGGGTGCCCAAGTTCCCCCAGCTCGAAATTCATCTCGGGACCCCCTTCCTACAACGTGACATTATTCGGACCCCTCATTGGTCGGGTGAATCATTCTGCTGCCACCCCATTGGACAGGCCCTTTGGTGAGCGCCAAAAAAGCCCAACATTTAGATTAGATGGATGAATCATCGTGCATTTAGCGGATTTCCATTCAGGAATGATCTATAATGGTGATGGGAAGTACGTCACGCTGAGCTGGAGGAGGGAATTATCTTTTGTGTTGGTTTTTGTAACGTGGTCTTGAAACGCCGTGGAAAGTAATTTTGGGAATGTTATGGGTTTTTCGAGGAAATAAATGTGCTCGTGGGGAGGTCCATTTTTGTGCGCATCAACATCTTTCTTTGTGGACCTTGATCGCTTATTTTGGTTTCCTTTCGTTTGTCTCATCTTGGTCGGGGTGTAATGCACCGTGGTTCCGAAACACAATAAAAATATCGTTTTGGAACCACTGGGGTCCATCGTTATACTCATAAACAGAGTTTGTAGCTCGTTTCAAGTTAAGAGTGTTCGTTTCACGCTGCCCCCTGGTGGACGTTTTGAACCGCGTCACTTGTTTGGTATAGGAATTAATACCACTGCTAGTGCTGCCATCTAATGGGAGTGTGCAACGCCACTGGTGGCGCTGCAGTCAACCACTTTCATGGCCGCGAGAGTAGGATAAAAGCCTCAAATGCAATGGGAAGTTTTTCATTTTCCCCATGCGAGCTAATTATTATTTTAATGGTTTTGACTAACTCTGTGGTAACCAGTAATACTCTTTGTTGGTATTTAAAGCATTCCCTATTTATTTTTGGGCCACGAGCCTTGGTTTACCGAACTTCGTCATGTTATATATATATTATACTCGACTGCCACTAGATGGCGACCCTTTCGCTACACACTCCCAACTTCTGTAACTTCTGAGCTTCAAGCTCAGAAGTTACAAAATGAATGCCACTATGGTTATCCATATGAAAAAGTTTCTGGAATATTCTGCATAAATTTGGTCCCTTTTTCTACAAATTTTGCATCAATTTTCTCCTTTTTTTTTGCAGAATTATTTCTGCACAGCTTTTTATGCAGAAATGTTTTCCACCATATTTCCTGAAAAAGAAGCTGTCCATAAAAACACATTCTTAGGCAGACCATGCATCTGCGTTGTGCAGAGATTCACCATTAAAAAGTAATGGATAATTCAAGACATCTACATCTCTATACATTTCTGAACAGCATTCTATGCAAAAATATTTCCGTATATTTCCGTATATATTGTCAAATATTGTCAACTTGTCGTCATCAAAGCGATATTTTTCAAATATGATGAATTTATAATCTGTAACGGTTATGTAAATCAGTAGGACTTTTTCATAATGGTATGAAGAATCCAAACCAGATGTCTAGTGTAACTCGGCTCTATATACATGTATAATGTCGGTAGAGGGCAGAGCGAAATACACCATTCTTAACCTGGCACTTATTATAGCAATTTCAACACAATACATGTATCTTACATGCATCCAAGTGTATTCGTTGCGTTTAATTCATCCAACAATTTTTCCGTGTTTATAATAATCTCCGATGGCTTTGAAAGTAACGATGGAGTTATAAATTTGTAAAATGCAGTTGAAAATATCTGTGATCATGAAGCGGAAGCAGCGCGGTAATAAACATTTCGAAGAATATCAACCATATGTGTTATACGGTTTCTTGGAAAATTGCTGCAAATTAACTCCGAATTGGTCCAACAACACTTTAGTACCTTTAGCTCAATGATTTCGTAGCATTTCAACATTCGCTACAGTTGACTTAAATTCGGTTAACGAGCCGATTCGCGTTATTATCTCACTTGGAATCTGATGTGGAACAAGTTATGAAATGGAGCAAACAACACATTTTAGAAATAGGTAACTAATGAAATGGAAATAAAACTTCATAATTTTTAGCTTTTCTCTACTTACGAAACACGTGGTGTTTAATGTTCTTTCATGGTTCATAATAAAAACGGATGTAAAGAGCAGGTTTGGATAAGGTTCCAAAGCACATTCAGTTGAAAATAAACCTTTCTTGTATTAAGGCTGGAAAGAAAGCAAATAAATTAGGCTGCAGAAGTAACCATTTGTTGAAAATTGGCAAATTTCGTTAACTACCCCCATGCATCCTCTTAAAAGTTTATAGCCATCATTTATGAGTGTTGAAATAATAATTCACCTGCCTTTTCTTACCCTCACCGTTTTTAAGGTCAGGGGTTGAGTTTTGGCAAGAAATGGTCCAGGATTATTGATCGCAAAAAAGTGTTGTTTTCCGTTGTATTATTGTTGGGGCACGCTTTAACTATGTCCCAGCATCAAACGCATTTTTTCATGTGTTAGTTGTAGAAAATTAGAAATGAAAAGGCTGCTTGACATGTCAGCCTCCATAGACTATGTAGCTTTTCCTCGCAGCTCCTAACCTGGCAGTGATTGCCTGGCGGTATGGGGCAGCAACATCATAAATTATATTTTCGGTTTGTATATGTTATTTTTCATAAGAATTTATTCCAAATTTTTGTCAGCGCAGATTCTTGCATGTACCAATGCAAATGCACTGGTACATGTACATTGGACCACATAGAATAATTGTTGCCATTACATTATTACATTTACATTGAACCACATAGAATAATTGTTGCCATTACATTATTACAGTCATTGTACAGCAATTCAGTTATTTTGCAGTGGTTTAGCAATGTACATGGTGATATAGTAATACTGTGATGTGTTCACATACCTAAAGACACGCCTACGTAAAGTCATTAGCTGACTATATATGATGATAATTAGGATGATAATTTAATAACTGTAACCACATGATGATATGTTTATGTAGGCAAATTTGGTGATGTTAGTAATATAGCATTTGTTTTTTGTTTGTGACGAGGGTGTTGATTTTGTAGTTTATTATACTATTTTGTTTCATAGTTCACGGGATATTTTTTGGGGCAGTGATGCTTAGGATACACACAGACAAAAACAGCAAAGGGAAAAATACAAAAAAACACAATGGAAAAAGGGAAAACAATGTTTTCTCTTGATAGAAATAAGTTTTCAGTTTACCACAGTTTACCTCAAAATATTTTCTGCAGCTAGGACAGGTGTCAGTAACTCTAAACAGTTTTTTCAAAATTATATTTCGTAATGAGGGTTGGACTTTATGATCACCTTGCGTTGCAGATACATTTCAATTTTTCACTTACCAAAACGACAATGATTAACAAACGACTGTTGACCTTCCAGTAGCCTATCTCTAATTTCATTTCGGTGAATACCTTAAAGCCTCAAAATAGGAAATGTCATAACGAACGACGCGTTAAGATGAACCTTCTTAAATTCATTTAATTGTCTCTTCGAATATCTCGACAGCTACGCAAAACGCTCCATTTGTTTTAATACCAATTAAGCCGCTGCTAATCCGAGCTCATGGAAATTCAAGTGCAAGATGATGAAAATTTGTCTTTGCCCGTCTTCCGCTTCCGTCTCTGCGTGTTTTCCAAACGTTTAATTGAAAGTGTACATCGCCAAGTTGTTGTTGATGAAATGGGGAAACGAAAACGAAGTAATAGTGTGGTTGCTTTGCCATTGTTTTTAAACTGAAAATTTCGTTATCTGAAACTTGGAGATAAAGCATAGCCCGACTCATCTGCCTAACGACGTGTAATTAAATTGTCTCAAACTAACAATGATTGAAATACGCTTTTAGTTTACCACGTGTTAAAATGGTTTATGGAGCCACCATTAAGCAAATTTTCCCCCATGGTGAAAACATTGATTATGCATTTGTTAACAAGAGACATTTCCTGCTATATTTTCAAGTTCTGTTATTTCCCCTACTTAATAATTTATTTCTCTTGCAAGTAATCCATTCTTAGTTTTGACGTAAAAAACGAGTACATAGTATGGAATAAAAGTAATTTAAAAAATGATTAAAGATGAAGTTTTCGTTTTGACGTTGCTGTATCATTCTCCTTGGGGGAATTAGTATGTTGTTTGAGTAAAAAAATCAGATCAGTTTGAAATGTTTCACATCGCATAAATGCTGAATTGGGTTGAATGGTGGCTCACAGCATTATCCTTTAACCACTGACTTATAATAAACGCTGCTGGTAACAGTGGATGAAATCTTTGCAACCATTAACATAAACTCTAAACTGGTCGTAAAATTAACTTCACGAAATAGCTGGAATTAGCACTAATGTTCGATTATTAGTCGATTATCGATAACTGCTCAACGCATTCCTTTTTACCATGCTTATTCCTCCCTATTTCTACCTTCTTCTGCCTTTTCCCAAAGTATTTTTCAAACATGTGATGTTGGTTTACACAACAAAATCGTAGAGGCAATTTTTTGCAATAAAAAGTGCTGTAAAAAGCTGATATAGACATGTGCCTTGAAAACATTCCAATATGTATGAATTTGACAGAATCAAGGATGTGCTCTGTTTTTTTGCATGATTGGCTAGGGGTGAACTTTGAACCACACAGCAACACGTAGCTGTAAATGTATACAGCTAATGAACACTGTGAACATACATCACATGGTTGGTGATACCAGATGCCATCACACAGTTCTGTAACGCTGCCCTTGTTTTTTACAGTGTACTTCAGGGCAAATTGTGCCACACACATGTACATGAGTGAGTAGGTGTAAAGTGAGTTAACGCTTGCATATAAAGTAGTGAATATCATATACTGTGCATCCAATCACTTTAAATTTTCCAGTTGTTTTTATCATTGAAACCATGACGTTATTTGCACTTTCCATTTCCATTAACGATGTGATAACTTGACTAAATGATTGCAGAAAAACAGCTTTCACAATGCATGCACAAGGCACCAACTTTACCATTACAGATTGATATTGAACACATGCATGTACAAGGTACAATTGTGCATGTTACATCTCCAAAGAACCCCACAAGAACCCATGCATGTGAATATACATGTACATCACATGTTCTGTGATACCAGATGCCATCCCAAAGTTCTGCAATACCACCCTTAGTTTTTACAGTGTGGATTTGATCCAGAATGGACTTAACCAGAGTTTAGCGTGGGGGGCCATTACGTTTCACTGCAAATTCAGTGAAGCGCAACTTCCAATGGTCTTTTCCCCAGCCATGTTTTATCAGAGTATTTTCTGTCTAAACGTGCGCCAACTGTGTCTTTAGTTTTATACGCTGGCGCATGCCGTAATTTCCAGTTGAATGTGAATTAAATCCCGGCTGAGATTTTTGTGTGATTGCTCCTTTAGCTCTCTACAATAATATGGTTAACTGCCCCATTAACTCGGGAGTATATTTGGACGAACGAGCAAACGGCCGAGAAAGCAGATAATGCCTAAATGTTAGTGCCCCCAAAACCTTTGAAATGATGCATTTTTACTCTTAACGATTGCTTCAACATGTAATAAAACGCAGGCAAATGGAGCTATGTAGGCTGCTGCCAAGCCCGAATCAAAATCAGCACTGTGCTAATCCGAAAACGATTAGTTCGTTTACATTTATGGGCTAGGTGTCGCAAAGTACTGTTGTGTGAAGCACATTTTTTAGCTTCATATTTGAGTGTGAAAACTTTGATGCTGCTATGTTTAGTGAGGAAGACGCAACTTTTTTATGATATATCCTTAGAGGAAAAATGACATGTTAGTGACAAGCATGTGCTAAAAGCAACTACAGTAGAACCTCTGTAAGTTGACCACCTAACGGACTGAAGCAAACTGGTCAACATAGGAAGGTGGCGAACATCGAACAAGCTAGGTTTGTACTGACCCAGGATTTAAATTCTGTGAACTACGTGTACTGTGTACATTTTACAGCAATCATTAATTTAAATGCTGCTTAGGGTCATGAATTACATGTACACTGTATCTGATTAACATGGCCATCTACAGTACCAGTATTGCTAATGTGCTGCAAATTTATTGGAATTTTAACACAGAGACACCGTAATGTAACTGTTGATTCTGTAATATTACAAAATATATCCAGACAATTATCCTACCTGTTGTGGTAATTAACAGCACAAATCTCGATCAATTGTTGAGATTCCATTTAAAAAGGGAATTTCCCCTATTTACTGCTTAGACCCCTTTATACTGTAGGAGTCCAAAATGAACTCTTCAATCTCTACAGACAACCACTGCTCAGGCGTGTACAGTATAAGTTTTGCAAGCAGCCAACAAATTTAATCATCCATGAGGTTTCGTGTTGAAACCATGGTGGTTAACATACAGAGAGTAAATCACTATTGTGTGTCATAGTCCAAGCTGTCAACATGCAACATACAGAGGTGGTCATTGGTCAACATGTAGAGGTAGTCTTCCATTGAGTTAAAATGGTCACCATCCAGTCAGTTAAAATGTGGTCAACATGGGAAGGTGGTCAACTTTGGAGATTCTACTCTATAACATTAAATTTCCTCATATTCACTTAGTTACAGAAGCTCGCAGTCCGTATTTTATGAGAAATTGCACTTAACATAGATGTGTGCAATGATCACACGATACCAGTATTAAGATACCCATGTTACCTGGATAAATAGGCCCTGGATAATTGGGAAACCTATACGTGGAAATGTATAATTTTTTGTTTTAATGGTTAAGTTAATTGTAACCTGGGTAAGTGGGAACTCTGGGAGGATCCCATTTTCCCATGTTCGACTGTAGCTGCCATCCAGATACGTTAAATAAAAACTTAGATGGTACTTCTGCCTTTTTTCCAAGGTTTGGTTCTTCTATTTCAACTGTTACCAATTAACTTTTACAATGAAGTAGGACTTCATGGGCACCCTGTATTACGTACACTCCGGCAATGTTATCAAAACGAATATTTCAGACAAAAATATCCCCCGGAGAATAAACGAAAAATGCAGCAGACAGCCTAGAAATAATCATTTAGGTAAATCCCGAAGGCGAAGCATTGCTCATTTCCATGCTACAGCTCAGCTTTTCAAATTCCACGAAAATGCGAGCATCTTCCACCCGAGAAGGGCCTGGTGCTTTTGCTATTCGTCAGTACAGCTGACATCTTTTAAATTAAGAGATACAATTTTGAGAGAAGGGAAACTCGGGGGAAAACGCAATGCTGGTAAATTGGGTCATTTTCAGATGATCCGCTTTTATTGGAGGAATATAACAGCAGATGGGACTCTGCAAATAATGGAAAAAGTGTGTCAAGACACTGTGAGGAATTCTCATGCAAATCCAAGCCTGTTGTTTCGCCAGGAGCATCTGCCTCTAATTTTCGGAGTTTGAATGATTAAATTTAACTCGGGAAATGTACGACTCAAAGTTGTGAGAAGAAACAAAGTTTTCGATGTTCCCCATTACAAGCTCATGAATGCAGGTATACACCATGTGAACCAAATATTTAGGGTAAGGCGTATTTCGTGATAAAACGGTTATCTTGAAAACTAGGCGTTTTTCCAAAACAAAAATGTATTTAGACAATTAAATGTTAGTTTCTTAGGAAAATATTTGAATGAGATAATATACATACAATAAAATATAACATACCAAAATATAAGCAATATTTACATGAAATGTTTTGTGATCCGACCATTATTCCCAGTCATGCTAATAACTGTGAATATGTGTAAACATGTGAATATGTTATAAGTACAGCTAGTGTACAGGTACCATTAAGTACAGCTAGTGTACAGGTACCATTAAGTACACTGTCATACCTTGCTTCATCTATGAAAATAATGATCGGATCAAAACATACATGTATATGCCAAGTAAATGTTGCTTATCTTGAGAACTAGGTATTTTAGAATAAATGTATTTAGACAAATGTTAGTTTCTTAATCTTTAAATAAAATAACATACCAAAAAATAAGCAATATTTGCCTGAAACGTTTTTTGATCCGACCATTATTTCCAGTCATGTTAATAACTGTGAATATGTTATTAGGTTCAGTATACAAGTGCCATTAGGTACACTGTCATACTTTGATGCATCTATGAAAATAATGGTCGGATCAAAAAATCTCCCATGTAAATGATGCTTTTTTTTGTGTAGAATAAGATTCTGTATGCAAAACGGTAGGTTGCCATTAAAAAATGAAGTTGACCTTTAAATGACCTAATGTTTGCTTTATTTGTTTGGAAATAGTGGTCTGATAAAAACTGTTCCAAAATGGTAGGATCCAATTAGAAAAAAATGGAGTTGACCTTTAACTTTGACTAAAGTTGACTTTGACAATGAAAATAAATTATACCATAAACTTTCCTCCTTAAGAAACTAACTTTTGTCTGAATACATTTGTTTGTAAAATGCCTAGTTTTCAACAAGCATTACGATAAACGCCTCCCCCATATACGTGAAATAAAAACCTTCAGAAATTCTGCTGCAATTTTCCAAAATTTGGTAAATAAATTTTTTAGAACGAGGTGATTACAAGTATACTAGACTGTCCACCATTTAAATCACTCTGCATAAACGGCTTGGGCATGAGATATTATTTCTGAAATAGTTGTGGCTCAATTAATCAATATTAAAACCTGATCCATCATCACATGTGCCACTTCAAGTGCATCAGCCTTTGTTCTGTGGTTTAAAAGCCCATTACTCATTTCGTTTTGCTTATGCAAACTACCATATGCATGGGCGAATATCCGCATATATTCCAAATATTGGCGAAACATCCTGGCAGTGACATTTTGACAAATGTTGACTGTAAATGTCAATTTTTTCCCTCCCATGGACTATTGATAGTTCATTGCTGGATTTATTTCATTTCGCTGACTTTAATATGCAATTTGCACTAATAAGATGTCATGTCCATATTTGGGGTATATGTGGGGCATTGATGCAGAATAGCACTACTATACAGCATACTGTACGATTTTCTAGTAAAAGGTAGTTTATTTTGTGTGTTCTTTCAGTTAAAAAATCCATACCATCCCAATTCTGCGGCATTTCCAATGCGGATTTCTGTCGCTTCGAGTTCATGAGCAATCTGTCAAGCTGGTAAAGTTTTCTGATCCGGAATAAATAAATAAAATATTCCGAAATTTGAAAGCCTAGCATAGGCCCGATACTGCGTTGTTTGTATGCATATGACTTTGGCAAATCCGTGACACAAAATCCGTGACTTGTGGCCACTTCTGCGAATTCGTGGCGGGTTTTATGGGAACTATTTTCATAAAAAAGGGCATTATTGGAGATAATATAACGCTTCGTTTATTACCCTCATGCACGTATGGAGCCCATCTATCATATTTTTTGAAGTCAAACTTCGACATTTCCTAGCGGCAAGGGTTAAAAGCCGCCAAGCGATTTGCTGGAAGGCCATTTAAAAAACATTATCTGACATTTCGAAACACTGCCTCCTTGATCACAATGTACAGCAACTTTTTAACTTTTCTTACTTGGTAGACGAAGTGGTGCAAAATGAAAGTTATACCTGCATTTTTTGGCATGCATACTTTTTAAGTTGAATGTCCAAGCTGTTGGCGACATAAAATTTGCACCAACAATATCTCAGTGTACCACATAACGTCATTGAAGCATGTACAGTTTCAATATGTGAGTGTTATTGTGTTGTTAAAATGGCTGCCAAGGAGTAACCAATATTCCATTCTTCAGTAGGCTCGCATTTGGCTGCCATCTTGAGTAATCGAAAATACCAAAATAAAATAGCATTAGCAACGCACATGTTAATGCATACGTTAATGCCTTCATGTTAATGTATTTGAAACCTTAATAAGGAATGTGCAACGAAATAATCGTCACCAGGTGGAATTTATATTACCTACTCTTAAGTAGGATAATTTTCAAAATTAACATTGCGAAACGAGCTATTTGATGGAATTATGCGTCAAAAACTTACATTTGTTGATTATGAATATATTTGATTAGCATTTTATATCTCGGAAAATTTCCTTTTGCTATCACTAATGACGTAATCAGCTTGGAATGTGATATTCTTAACACATTTTCTCTATGTGAAAACTTCAAGTTGTTATAACGAAATGCATTCTGGGACACCACAATTTCGAATGTATTTGACATTTCAAATTATCTCTAATTAAATTCGTAAACGGATCGACATTAATTCATAAAAGTTAAATTCAGTAAGATTCTTCACGTAATTCAGCGCTGTACAAAAGTTCGGCGCGCATGCTTCCTGTCCACTTGTAATTTTTTGGCTTTCCTAATTTTCCGACCCTACCCACATGCCAATCTCTTAATTTTCTTAAGTATGATCAGAGCCACCAAGGGGGAAGAAAATGCAGGAAAAGATGTCTATTGGTAAAAGCGCCGCCAGAAAATCTCCAGTAAATTCTTGCAGTATCTGGCAACACTGGCTGTAGCTCCGCCCTATTTTTTTAATTTTGTTAATGCTGCGATATGATTGGTCCAAAGAGAGAGGTCTACTCGTAATTTTATTTGATTTTCTATCATTTTTTGCCTTAAGAAAAATTAATAACCAGCATCAAGGACGTAGGAAGGTCAATTAAAAATTAGAACAACTCGTGTTGACTGTTATGGCTGCCGAAGTGGACGTAGGTACGGCGTGCATCATGTAGATGGCGCTGCGTATATGAAAGTACTGATGGACGTATCATTCAACCAGCATTATTTCCATTAAAAGCCCATCTGGCGTAAAGTGGTTTTCGTTTTTTTTTCGGTCACGGCCATTGTTTTTCTGTTGTCGATGCCTACTTGTTAGTGGCACTTTTCGAGTTTTGACAAGATGGAAAAATGACGGATGATGCACGTGCAGAAATATCAATTTATCTTCTGCCATGCATCCATTTGTATACCAATTTTATTTATTAGGCTGGGTAGAGTGAAATTCCATCTGCCAGCACTCGCGAGTTTTTCAAATAAATGGCTGGAAGTTTTTGAATAATTTTTTTTTCTTTCTTCGCTTTTGGCGTTCGGTTTCCATTCCTTAGGTTTTTTAGAAAATGGCGAATATTACAATGGCTTGTAACTACAATCCTCAAAATGGAGCTGAAAGTTGACAATGTGACCAAATAAATTTGTAAAACATGAACACTAACCAGCAAGTCATCCGTGCACTTACTGTTTGCCTGCTTCTGTAATTTACAGGGTTACTTTGATAATCTCTACATGTACATGTAAGGTGAACCTTGAACATTTTGTTAAGTTGCTAAACGCTTCTGATAAGCACGCACTAATCTCGCATTAATTGCGATGTGCACTTAATGTAGCATGGTGAAGTCTTTTTAGATAAGCCCTGTATTAGCATTATGAGATGCACAAGTGGTGTGGTGCTATCTTTACTCATACAACTTAATTCTTTTCTTGCTTAAATTATTTCATCTTTCACAAAACAGTTCACTGTGTCGTTGCTAATTTTAGGTTAAATATAGTTTAGCATGACACCTTCAAATACATGTACCTCGTGGCTCCACCAAAAACATCTATGGTACCAGGCTTTTAATTACTTTCAGATAAATTATACGTCTAGACGGATTGATCAGATGCAAGGGATATTTCGCATGCATGAAAAAGTAAATTGAAAACAGGGCTTGTACAGTATCAACCTCATATCCACGGGCCTGTTTAACATATTGTTTGTTATGAATTTGATGGTGTTTTTTTCTATACTTTTCACCCCTGGCGTATTTTCTATATGTTGACATTTTTGAAAACAAACCTTGGTCTTCGAGAAAGGATGGTAAAGTGACATGTGTTGTGCAACATGTGGCCAGCAAGTGACAGACAAATTATGCAAACCCATGGTTATATGGAAGTAAGAAAGGAAGTTTAATACAAAAATTTGAACAGAGGATGTTTAGAACTGTAAACATACCTAAAGCATGCATAATTGCTATCGACGTGAATGCATGTTAATCAGTGGTGCTTGCAAATTGAATGCACATGTCAATGTTGCTCAAACATTTCCTTGGAGGCGCGCAACGTTTTGTAACAAAGCCCTCTTATTAGATCGTCTTTAATGCAATGTCAAAGAAACTATTTGTGGAGCATTTTCTTTTTTTTTTTTTGTTTATCTAATCATCGGTATATTATTTTCATTTTTAATGCGCTGCTTCCACGGTATGGGTTGTTTTTGGAGTAGTTTATTCGCTTTTATTTCCCATAAGGAAGTGCTTATTCTTTTATGCTTTAGCTGTTGAATTGTCATATCTTATAGAGAAAGCCGCATCTCCTAAAAAGCATCATTATAAATTTATAAACGTTTGCGCACACAACAAATGCCTTCATGGCTTCTGCGTTCAGCCACATCTTCTGAAAGCCCTTTTCGACATGTGTTTTGCGAAGCTTTTTAAGAAAGTAATCGGATCCAAGATGGCCGCCTCATTTATATTCGTCTTGCAACTGACGTTTTAATGCAAGTGTAATCGATGAAGAGGCGCAAATATTTAGCAACATTGCGCTACTTCCCTTCCTTCATCCACCTGCAACCATGGACGGTTGAATTAAGGATTCACGCAAAATGATCCATTTTCGATCCAAATGTTTAAGTATTGTACCGTTATTCAACAGATCTCGAATTTTCTAAATGTAAGCTAGAAGCAAAAATACATATAAAATGAATTTTTAATGTATATGGGTCTATTATTATCTTATTCCAAAGCTTTGCAAGCTTTACACACTTGTAAATATTTGTTGCAGAATATGCAAAATCTTTTATTGATTTTAAATCGTTATGTATTCGAAATATTTTTCATGCTTGAAATTGCACCTGTATATGCAAAGTTGGATTCTAAAAAATTTTAAAATTAGGCTGGGCATATACAGGGTGAGGCGTTTATAGTGATATAATAATTATCTGTGAAACTAGGCATTTTAAACAAAAAGTGTGTTGGTTTCTTATTGGGAAAGTTGAATTGAATAATTTCTGTTGAGATCATAGATTTCATCCATATCAACTGCATTTTTTTTAAATTAGAACCTACCGTTTTGGTAGGTACCATTGTATCCAGTCATGTTAATAAGTACCATTACGTACACTGTCATCCCTTTTCATCTTTGAAAATGGTGGTCGAATCATATAAAATGTTTCAGTAAATTTGCATATTTTTTGATGTAGGATAAGATTTTGTATGATCACCATTAAAAATGGAGTTCACCTTTAACTGACTTAATGTCATATTTTCTTCATATCTTTGGAAATAGTGGTCGGATTAAAAATGTTTTAGGCAAAGATTCAAATTGTTTGTGTAGAATATCAAAAATTCAAATTCAAAAATTCAAAAAAAAAATTGGCTTGACATGCCATATGACCTCAAAATAAATTATGCTATTCAACTTACCTAACATTTGTATAAATATGTTTTTTTTGTAAAATGCCTAGTTTTCAAGATAATTGTTGTATTATGATAACCCTGTATTTCTGTAACAATAAAAACATTTGCAAACATGCCACAAAATATTCTCTTGATGACATGGCTGCTTTAATAAACCACTAACCAAATTCTTGGAATCGATCTTGTTTAGCAAGCCTTTGTTGTGTTACAAACAACTTCTTATAGCACTTCTAGTTGTTCCAGTGTGGAAGTGGATCAAAAGCACCATTTGGTGCAACATGCACAAAATGGCATTGCACCTCAGATGCTATTTTAGAAGCTGGGACACTAGTAAATTCAACGCAATCTAAATTAAAATCGCTCCATGTATAATTTACAATTATCAAATTATCAAAGTGTGCAGTAAATAAGGCCCAATGCCCCAGTTTCGCCATTAGCCTTATCGTGACACAGAGAAATTGGATGGAAAAAAGAAATTAAATTGATTATCATCAACGTGCAACGATCAAGTTGAGACTACTTATCTTTATTTCCGCCGTGCATAAAAAATCAATGACAATATTCATTAGCTTATTAAATTAAAGCCGCTAGGAGGCGAGGACCAATGAAGGGAATGGGAAAAAGAAAAGGGAAATAAGACTCGGATTTGCTCAAGAAATAAAAACTAACTTCGGTCTAAGATTGCATTAGTGACGCGAGCCAGAGCTTTTAGTGTCTGAATTTGGACCCTCTCACAGAAATTAATTCAAAATCTCATTAACAGAAATACTACAGCAAACCCTTCGGATTACTTGTCGTAATTCTAATTCGATTAACATAGTAATTTATGCATTGCTTCTTAAAGGAGCTTGTTCGGGGCTGTGGACTTGTGGTACGGCGTCGACTTTGCTCAAGTAAGAAGTAGAATTAAAGTAATTTAAAATTCAACGTCAATGTGCTTCTGGTAACATTTGCTGAGAACAATGGCTTCAGTACTGAGCAAACTAAGAATCTACAATTCGAACATGCTATGCATAAAATGGTGCCTAAAATGATTCTCAACACCAACGCTACTATACAAGTTGAAAGAAAAGGGAATTTTGAAAATATTGCTGCTACGATTTGATAGAAACGAAAGTTTTTAAGATATTAACACCCAAATCCATAAGAGGACGTTCTATGTCATCATCTTAGGAGTGAGAGCCAAATAATGATACATGCATCATTCTGTTTTGTAAAACATTGGGTTAAAATCCGTCAATTGTCATCCAGTTTTTCGCATTTTGAAAATGTGCTTTTGTGTGACTAAACTTCTTTGCTTCTGCTCGCATATACATGTAGATTAAAAATGTTCTCAATTCGAAAATTTTTTGGTCAATAATTTTGGGTCTGGCATAATGACAAATGATGACATAGGACAGGAGACGTGAAAATAACAAAATGGGATTGAACATTTGCACGTCCACTAGCGAGAAAATGTAGTTTTTTAAGTTTACTTAGATCATCCCTAATGCTCACATTTTGAGTAAAAAAGTGCCTAATTCGAAACTTTTTGTCAATAATTAGGTGCTCAATAGCGAGGGCAGGAAAATGATGACATGAAATAAAAATCACGAAAATGTGATGACATAATATATTAGCGTCCCCTAGGTAGGGAATGTAGTTTAAAGTATTCATTTATAAAAGGTGAAGGAAAGTTTATTGAAATCTATTATTTGGATTGTCCTTTTTCCATAATATTGTTCCATGATATCCATGACTTGGAGCCATGGATTTTAAAGTGAATATCGCCCATGGCCAAGATCAAATATCCAAGACAGGAAGTGCTCTGACAAGTTGTATTCTAAAAGGGCTGTGCTGGCACAGCATTTGAAATATTCCAGAATACAGTATATTTCATAGCCATGCATTTGGATGTCAAATGAGTGCTGCTGTTTGAGCTGGGGTGGACTTCATGACTATTCACAATTATTTTACATGTTTAACCTCTTTGAATTTAATCCATTTAATTATTTTTCCGATATTGTTGGTAAAAACTCTCCAGCAGTAATTTTACCTTTAACTTTACAATATAACCTTTTGTTTAATTTACACCACTTTTTTGCACAATTATCGAAGCCCAAGATTGCATTTGTAGAAGGAGGGATGCGAAGGTACACCCATATCCAGCGTCTTCATCCTTTTTCTTGAAAATGGTTGTAATTCGGTGATATATCCATCGTTGCGGATGATCGAACTTTGATCCGCTCCGAGGCATAAGCTGCGAATTTCCTCTGGCAGTTTGCGTGGAAATGGCATTTCAATAAATTATTATCCCTTCCTTTGTACAGCACTATTTGATATGGTGCAAAAATGGAAGAAACAATCGTTGGTCATTCTTGCGACTCAGTGGGCTTCTAGGGGGCAAAGTGCGCTGGTTGAGTCATTTTTAGGGCTGGGATGATATATGCCCAACATTTACTGGTCATTTTTGCTTCCCCTTTTCAACTTTTTCTATTAGGAAGAGGAAGGGACGACGGGCATTAGTTTCTATGATTATCTATCGATTTTCTAATAAATTGACGCCGATTGCACGACCTTGTCAATAGTCATAAGTGCATCTGATGGCCATGCCATCCTGCCTGTAGGAAACAGTGGTCAGTTGGTGCCATGAGTGGACACGGTCAGTTGCCTCGCACCCTGATTTTCAGATTAGGAAAGCCGTGGGCGAACAACCAACTAATTTTAAATAAAAGAACACAATGGGACCTGGGATGATAGCGAGCCCTGCAGCTGACCAGTGGGCAGCTTGGTCATAGCAATTTATTGCCCATCACATCATTCGACGATCAGCATGTCGTCCAGTCATATCGATTCATCAGAGGGTCGTTGATAAGGGATGCTACCAGTTTGTAATTAAAGTAGCCTCAGGCATGAATGGGAGTTTTGTCAAAATATAATTTCGACCTGTGATCTGTGATGCCATTAGCACTGTACTCAGAAAACAATAGTGGTGTGAGTCACGGACACTACCGGTGTTAGTTGACATGATTTTCAAACATGGAGCGATGACATATCATGTTATCATCCTAGGGGATGGGGGGGAAGGGGGAATTAGGCAATGTCGACATGATGATGAAATTGAGGGGGGTTGAGTAAATGATGATGGATCTTTGGATAAAATCCATCATCTGTCATCCAGTTTTGCAAAAATTTGGCCTTTTCCTTTGAAAGTATGATGTTGTGTGACTACATTTGCATTTTACTCAAGTTATAATATAAAAAGCTTTCAATTGGACATTTTTGTCATGCAGTTTTGCAAAATTTTCGCCTTTTCCTTTCAAAATATACTGCTCTACATCTGCATTTTTACTCAACTTATCATAAAGCAAGGCTTTCCATTGGACATTCTTTGGTCGATGATTGTCGTCGCTCAAGGATATTTGAAATCGCCTAAAGGTGATGACAATTTTTGAACGTCCCCAATATTTAAAATTTAATGGGAAAATGTGAAAAGCGGATAATTCACTTTCTGTGAATTCTTGTAGTTTTCTGATGCACTTTAATAGTTTCATATTCAATTCAAACTTAATCTTCAATAAATAATGCTAATGTTTTAACATTTTTCAAAATGCTTGTCAAACGTGCATCTTAGTTTTGTACACATTGTACACCGTCATTTTCACCATACACAGTACTTATTCATCGGAAAACTGATATATTACTGGCATTCCTTTCCTCGCATTTCTCCCTGGTAAATTTCAAAATTGACTGCAGTTGGAAATGGGCCGCAGTAGGCAGCACTTGACAAAAGGATTCCTGGGTTTGTTGATTTCTGCTCAGACTAAGGGCTCCATCTTTTGTACACCGTGGGAAACTTTCATAAATGTGCAGTAGCATATCGAATATGAAGACCATCTCAGTGTAGATGAAACGTCACTCAAGCATTATGAATTCCCATGGGGCATTATTCCTCACAGTGCATATTGTAAAATTTTTTAAGAAACAATTTCACGAGAAATGTGGACATTTTTGAAAATTATACAACTTTTTAAACGTTTTAGAAAACTTATTTTATTTAGTGAAAGTTTTCTATTCTTTAATCTATTCAAAAACCATCGTCTTGTGATTCAGCATTTGTTACGATTCCGGCTTAGTTTTAACATATTTTTTATTTCAGTCAAACACATGTTTCACAAAAACGTGAGTTATTGCTTGGAATGAATGCACTTATTATCAATTGAGTTTGGTAATAATGGCTATTCTGGCAGTTATGTGCAAAAGAAGCAATGAAACGAGTACTGTTAACAGTATTCCAGCATCATCGATACAGACTACAAATACACAGGAATTACGGAAGGGGATATCATGGCACACGAAAATATAAACACAGCAGATGTGCAAAAACGTGCATATTAATACACTATTTGAGTAACATAATGTGAGATTTTCATAACATGGCACACTTGTAGATACCGGTAGAAAACCAATAAGAAAAGAGCATATCTGATTATATCAAATTTCCAAAATGTTTTGTGTACGCATCGAAACAAAAAAAATTTCGCTCAATTTGCTAAAGAGCTTTTCTGTTTCCAGTTTTACTTTTAATAAGGGAAATGTTTCAATGCTTGCATCTTCAGTATCCACAATTTGCAACTTTCAATAACTTTTAAAATTGAGATTTTTTGATCCATCCCGATGCTACCTTGTCATGAACTTATGAATGACACTCTTTTCATCAAACAGACTTCTAACCATGATGACTTGAATACCACCCACAATGAGCATGATAGTGATTTGCAATATTGACCAGTTGTTAACAGCATTAAAATTGCGCTCTTGCACATTACGATCTCTAGCTTCAAACGCCCTCAACTGCTCCTGGATGTGCCGGACCCTCGTTAGGCGGTTTTTCACCTCATCTACCATCAGCTGTGAAAAAATATCTTGTATAAGGTAATTGTAGTTTCAATAGCTTGATCATAACTACAACAGTTTCTGGGGCACCGCAATTGATTAGATAAATTTAACGATGCACACCTGAATATCCTCTACGGTAACATCATAGTCGCCATCCAAGCCATTTGATGGCGATGCCTTGGAAGCCTCATCATGATCATCATAGTCATCACTTCCCTCCGGTTCGACAATAAGTTCGAAGAATACAACCTTTGAACTAATGCGGCTGAAGGTGTTGTCGAAACATATTTTGTAATCTCCACTGTCTTTAGCTTCTTGTCTAAATGAAATTATTGCAGTCTTGATAACGAATTGAATACGGGAATACATGTACAAGAAGCATGCATGTTCCAGAGAATTTTGATCCCAATCTCATCACTATTCACAAACCTAACGGACAACTTCATTCATTCCTCTTCCCACGTTATGTCTACTCTTTTCAAATTCTATATAACACATCTTCATGCATGCAACCAAATTAATTTATGGGTGTTGAGTTTCATTTGTTCTTTTTTTTTCTTTCTGTCATGCGACAGTGTGTAAATAAGCAACGTGGCCTTGACCCAGGCTGACTGTTGGTCAGTCAGGTTGAGTCTGGTGCAGGTGTCAAAGATTCCTAAGCAGTGAGTACAGTAATGAGCATCATGCAGATGTATCACCTATGGGCAGATTCAGTTTTCCTGACGTCGACAGCCACTAGTTTCCCTTCTGGGTTGTACAGCCCAAAATTAATGTCTAGACTGCCATGCCCACCATCGATGACCTGAAAAGAATGATCACATTTGGAAAAATGCTGCCTGACCCTGAATAAACTAAAATGACACAGCATTATGCCTTCAATTACCTGATATTCAATATCAATTATGTGCCCCTTCTGGGTTGCATGAAAAAAGCACTCCTCGCCTCCGGGTGGTATGGTTATAGTAAGTTCTTGTTCGAAACCAGAGCTATACTGCAGCTGTAATATACTAATTAATATAATAGATAATACCCTTTGTAAAACCACCCTCTCTTTCAAACGGAAAGCCATGATTGAAAGTAGTGAAAGTGAAGCCGATTTGAAAACGGTTGAAGCGACGGCCTTGGGTTATCGACATAAAAGTTAATAAAAAGTGATAAGACGTCCAGTCTCCATTTTTATTAATATTTCATTTCTTCATAAACCTATAAGCAATTACTTTCGCCAATCAATTCAGCAAAATATTTTTTCTTTTTATTATTTCTGGAATGTTTCGACGCTGCTGTTCAATTTCAGCAGTACAACATGCGAGTTCCAATATGGCGGCGGAATTAGCAAAACAGCCAATTTTCCTAGGATGAAGCGCCATAGCATCTGCCCGGAAGTAGTCCGCTATGGGCTAATTGTCAATTGCAAAGATATTTGTGGCTGTTGTTGCGTTTTAATAAAACTCACTCTGAAGTCAGCGTAATTTCAACCATAAATATGGAAAAGTGACATTTTAATTAACGAGTGCATTATTGCTATAAAATGTGCCGACAAAGCTAACAATCGCCGATAAGTACGGCTGCAACTCCGCGCAAAAAAGTCTCCTTGCTTAAACGCCTCAAGACAGCCTGCGAACGTGTTTTTAGACTAGAAACATGATTATTGCTCGGGTTTAGATTTATTCATCTCTTTTCCTCCCCCGTATAAACACGCAGCCTAGCATAACTTATTTTCATAAATACTTTCTGTCCGCGGATGAATCCGAAGCCGCTTCTCCGCCTAGTTTTGGTGAAGCGGCTTAAGTTCTGTTTTCTGATGTTCGGTTGTCGAAGTCCTTCTGTTTGATTTAGGTACGATTAGTTTTATAGCCTTCCCGGCTTTCAAATCGATTTCAAACCGATTCAAATCAATGAAACACGTAAAGAAGTCATCAGCCGAAACAAAGGGCGCGATTAGTTCGTCAAAAAACCCTGCGGAAACGAAATCAATGTTGCCGTAAACCAGTTTCTTGACCGTGCGCCCCGTACGTTCAATGGTATCATTTGCATTTTGTAATTAAGAGTTTCTTTGTCTCAAACTTCACTTGACTCGACTTTCGCCATGGTTTGAGACACCACGATGGAATATTCGAATGAGGTAATCGGCGGACAAGGCCCCGATGAAAACGCAAAGTTACTCGAAATGGGTGAAATTGGCCTGTCGTCTCAAGTAAGCGCACCATTCAACCACTGTGCAGACGACAGTGAGGAAAACCATGCCGAAAAGTGTACAGCAAAACAAAACAGTAGCAAATGTCTAGCAGACGATAACGCTAATGATCAAATAGATGCAAGCACATGCAATTTGAATTCCACCTTTGCGCCTGCCTCTTCAGCCCAGCAGCCCATAGCCGAATCCACAGAGTTCAGTTATGAACTGCAGCAAGCCTATAGGATATTACGAGATCTTATGTCAGAAGGGCATAAGGGAGTCAATTCGCCGTTCATGGACTCGGTTGAGACCACTGAGGATGATGTGGATGATTACTACGAAGTTATCACAAATCCAATGTGGCTGAAGAAAGGTAGGCACCTATCACCCCTCACCAGGTTGTCTGAAGAACACCCACTTGTTGCACCTTGCATGTCTTGTACGAGTTGCATGGTACATTTGGTTGTTTTTTGTGGCATGCTTCTGGCTCTTATGACAGCTGGACGTTTACTCGTATCAGATTATTCCACATACCAACATGTTATTGCAGAAAGGGGATCTTAGTCGTTAGAGTGGATGTAGTAACAACTCATTTATTACCTTGTTTGTTTTAGTAGTTAACACCGAGAGGTTCAGGTCTAAACCTTAACACCTATATTATTTATATTAGTCATACTGATGAAATGAACACAAATCGATCTATGGTTGATGGGTAATGAATGACGGACATTGACGGTGGTTTTGCTGAAACCACAGTGATTCTACTGAAATTGGGCTAAACTCTGTCATGGTCATTGCATATTGTGGAAGTTTAACATCAGTTATATGATATACAGTGTACCCCCTATGAATAATTCAAATTATATACAGTTGGCAGGTAACTGTCACTTTGCTACCTGCAACATGCATTTTGCAAATGGGAATTATTAGGTTAGCGGTACTAGTGGCGCTATTTATATGCATATGCATTGCAGCAAAATTCATGAAATGATTGGTATATTCGTATCCATATGCAAATTGACTGCCTTGAATTATATTCTAGGATTAAATTTAATTTTGGCGTCAATGACAATGTGCATAACTTAGTTTTGTTTTGCTTTCCTTTTCAGTTAGACACAAATTTCTCAAGCGAGAATACAAAAACATAACTGAAGTCGTAGCGGATGTTAGGCTGATTTTGGAAAACTGTTATCGGTATAATGGACCAGATAGTCCGTTCACTAAAAAGGCTCTGAGGCTAGAACAGATGTTGGAACAGAAATTGGCTCTTTTGCCGAGGTATTGAACTTTTTTTGTAAATCTAGATATATCAATGTTTGTCTCCAAATCATTGCAGTTTTTTTAAATCCGTTTACCATCACTTTGCCTATTTAAAGGGATCTACGTGATAAAACAACGCTTGAAATCACCTCTGGAAGACCAGTCAATGACGACATCGTTGGTAACTTATTTAAAAATTTGGAATTTTCACATTGCCACTACCCTGCTGCCTTTCGTCTTCATATTTTTGCATTTATTTCTCTAGCCACTAGAAGGCGGTCTACTAGGCAATCTTTGGATTATACGTCAGTTTTACTCAACCTTGTGCGACATGAGAAAGCTGAAAGGGATAAGGAACTGAAGAAAAAGCTTACCGAGGGTAGAAAAGCTGAAAAAGAGGAGAAAGAAAAAGAAGTGTTGTTATGGGAGGATAAACTATTGGAAGATCCAATGAAAACTCAAATGAAAGCTATGTGGGAGGTACGTTTCATTGTAGTTGAGAGCAGTTTCTTGAGGGTCAGTTTGTTATTTAATCACAAATTGTTTTCTATTTCGACTATAGCTCCCAATGATTGGGCATTTCTTTTATTTGTGCCAAAACGTTTTAAACATGCCTGAGGTTTCACAGTTTGAGTTGGAAAGGATTCTGGTAATGCCACGAGCAAGCTCCTTACTTCCAAAAATAATGACGTCATTATTGAGCAATCCAACACAACGTGCTGGGTATGTATTATTAGTATTGTCTTAAAAATTATTTTGCCAGCAAATTGGTAACTAACTAGTTTACAGTGACTGCACTTCCTCTGCTCATTTGGCTTTTCAGTGAGACAAGTAGAAGTGCTAACATCAGATAAATTATAATCTCATTACCGTATTTTGCGCCTTGTTCGGTGCACTGTTTCCCCCTATAAAATATCCCCAACAACCATCCTGCGTCCTATAAACCAAAGGTAAGTGACGAGCAAATGCAGTAGCCTGTATAGTGGCAACCTATATAGAGTCGCGCATGCAGCGGTGAGCTGGCTACTGACTGCTCTGTCACCAGTTCAAACTACAAAATCATTTGGGTATAACTGTTGCAAATGTGGGATTCCAATGTCAGTGAGAAACGAATGGATGTGACAATTTCTTATATTTTCTGATACAGTGTACTATGGCTGGGAAGAAACGACAGTCTTATACCATTACACATTATAATTATGCAAAAAAATTATGATTTTTTCCATATTTTTTTTCAAAATTTTGGGGGCGTCTTAAGGGCCACACTAGGCCGGAAGTCACACCGCTGAAATTTTGGGGACACCCCTGCACTCCATTCAAAACACCTT